>JAHZNP010000578.1:0-48801 GCA_020615345.1 Triops cancriformis
ATATATAAGTAAAATAAGTAAACTTAAAAGTAAATAAGTAATAAGTTTTGACCATAAACTTTCTACAAGAAGCTTAAAAAGTTTAATTAGTACAGTTTAAGTTTAAAAAGTAGGCTACAGATGCAGAAGTTTTTGTAAGGTTAAGCACGTTGTTAAGTTAGCTTGTACTCAGGTGTTCGAACACATTTACAGAGTAGAATTTGTCTTTAAAAGGCTTAATTCTAGACTGCTTATTTTAAAATAATGCCTTAGTTTAAACTAATTTGCTTAATAATGTTTACTTTTGCATCTTACAGCTTTATTGTCCCAGTGAGTTATCCTACTGTACATTTTCGGTGAACAGGTTGATTGGAATCTATACGAAGAATTTATTTTGGTCGAAACTGGCCTGGAAGCCCTTCCAAGAAAAAGACAAAAGGGTAGAAGCCTATCGGGAAACCTTGGAAAAGTTTGTGTAGCTTCTCTGGTACTCCATGGACAGAGTTTATTCAAGTTTGTGGAGTGTGTGACAATAGTCATAGGTCTATCCGATATTATACTCCTTTCTGCTTACTGTTTATAATATAGTCAATTTTTTATTTCTTAACTAGGCTGTGTACCAACACTGGAAACTGAAATCAGCTTGCTGACGCATATTTAGCCAATGCCATTGTAAGTAAAAAACGTAAATAACTCTCATGTGTGATTAATAAGGTATATGCGTCGTAGAGTACATGGCGTCCCGGTAAAGCAGTACAAATAGGAAAGGGTGTAGTTTTCACCGAAGCAATTGCTTGAAATATCACTTGCGAATACTGTCGTACACGTTTGGTGGTTCCTTCAGTGTTAAAGAAATGGTTCAATTAATCGCTAAGACACTGTTAACTTGGTCGGAAACCAAAACATTGGCCGGCCATGTACGAAAACATGGCGTTCTTCAGTTTATCAATTTGTACAAGAAATCCAAAGACCGCCACGATGATCCCTTAGTTTGGGGCGATGAAATGGAGTACATGTTAGTTCGCTTTGATGATACTGCCAAGAAAGCTACATTGAGCCTTCGAGCTGCAGAGCTTATGCCGGCATTGCAAAAAGCAGAACATCAGAATCCCGAGTATATTCAAAAATAGTTTCACGGCAAAATTGTGACAACTTTTCTTTTCTCCATCAAAAGGAACGTTCGATGTCTATGGACTCCTGAGTATAATAATTTCGTGATTGAAGGAAAACCTGGCCAGCCATACGGCTCCTCACTAGCGGACATAAAAGACGTGGAAGCGAATATGAAATATCGACGAGAGGAAGCTCGTGCGAAATTGCAGGAAAATGAGACTATTCTAACGTTAACAAGTTTTCCCAGGTAAGAGTACAAACACGCCAAATTACATTTTAATTCCTTAGTCAGGTTAGGGTGTCCGGGTTTCAGTACTCCTGCGTACGGAGCCAAACCGGAATCCAGCACTTCCGGATCACTTTTCATGCCCGACGAAGCTGTTTATCCTCATCCTTTCTTTTTATCATTAGCACCCAATGTTCGAGAAAGGCGAGGCGAAAAAGTGGCCATAAACGTACCAAGTAAACTTTATTCATGATTAAAGGGGCTTTTGTTCGTAATTTCTCATTTTCTGCTAGTTTTCGTTGACAAAGCAACACCAAGCCCGTTCCTGGATGATTTCAAAGGATTGAAGGACGATGGCGAGCGAGGAAAGAATGCATTACCGAATCATATTTATATGGACGCTGTGGGCTTTGGTTTGAGCTGTTGTTGCTTGCAAGTCACATTTCAGGCACACGACCTCAACGAAGCGAGGATCTTGCACGATCAGTTGGGCTCCTTTGGCCCAATAGTGGTAAATTAAATTAAGACAAACAGTGAAGTGAATAACGAAATGGTAACTAATTCCGTGACGTCTCTTCGTAGATGGCTTTAACAGCAGCGTCACCATTGCACCGAGGTCTTATTGCGGATACCGATTGTCGTTGGAATATACTTTCCGGTTCGATGGATTGTCGAACAAGACAAGAACGCGGGTTAGAACCTTTAGTAACTGACAAGTGCGTAATTCGAAAATCCCGCTGGAGTTCGCTGAGCTCGTACATATCGCCCGAAGCAGAAAAGTAATGTACAGACCATTTCCAAATGTCGTTCCTTGGCATTTTATTTAAACCCTAATCCGACTCAGTCCTCAATAACAAACTGCGTATCAAATGTTTTGTGCACATTACGCCGTGTTGGCTTCGTGGTTCGTTGTGCGTAATTTCTTTTATATTTCATTCCTTTAATTTTCTGTAATAAATTTGTATTGCATGAGCTATATTGGCTGGGAATGTTATAGTTAAAATGTTATTAAAAAACATTCAAAATTGTTTATTCTTTATATGTTGTTCAGGTACAATGACACTCCCTTGGAGTACGACGAGGAATCTTATGCAACGTTGAAAGCAGCGGGGATTGATCATCTTCTCGCGAGACATGTAGCGCGTTTGTTTGTTCGCGACAGTTGCACGCTGTTTCAAGAGGAAATTGATCACAGTGACGAAGAGCACTTTGACCTCTTTGAAAATCTTCAAGTCACGAATTGGCAGAATGTGCGCTTTAAACCGCCGTCGCCCAGTGGCGACATCGGTTGGCGAGTCGAATTTCGCACCTGCGAAGTACAAATAACTGATTTTGAAAACGCAGCCATCGCAACCTTCATTATGCTCTTAAGGCGTGTCATCCTTTCGTACAAACTCAACTTCCTAATACCGATCAGCAAGGTGGAGTACAAATGAAAAAGAAACTTTGCATGAAACGAAAATACGATCTTTACGATGTTATAGGGTGACGAGAATATGGAACGTGCGCATAAAAGAGACGCTGTCTTGAATCAGAGGTTCTGGTTTCGCACCGATATTTTAACAGACGATTCGCCCACTGCAGCCGTTGAAGTTTGCAGCACTAACTGCACTAATCCCAATTGGTCGAAATTGACGATCGACGAAATCGTCAATGGCAAAGAAGGACAATTCCTCGGACTCGTACCACTCTTGAAATGTTACTTGAATTCCGTCGAGCTGGACGATGAGACCCGTAATGTCATTCAAAGATATCTAGAATTAATTCAGCGCCGTGCGAGCGGGGAATTAATGACAGACGCCAACTGGATCAGGAACTTTGTTATTAGCCATTCTGATTACAAGTAAGATATTTGTAAATGTTACCTCAATCAAAAACTTAATTGATCGTTTCGCAATAGGCATGATTCTGTTGTAAGCGACAGCATGAATTATGATTTACTCAAGAAGATAGACAAGATAGTCAAGGGCCAGGCAGATTGCCCTTTCCTTGTCAGCACGGGAGTGGGAGTCCACAGAACGGAAAATGACGCACGAGCGTCTTCCGCTCGTCCGTGATATCTCTGGCGATACATGTTAATTTTTTATTTGTTTTCTAGCTATCATTTGTACCGTTCCTTTCTTATGAGGCAGATTTACTATTATTACATGTCGACGTAATCGCAAAACGTACAATACTAGTGTGAATGCATCTTCTCTGTATGAGGTAGTACTTTTGCTTTGCTGGTCATGAAATTTAGTACAATGGGAACCCACTTAATAGCAACTCGGATAGCGAGAAAACCCGCTTATTAACAAGCTAGTCTCAAGTCCCGTTTCATTCCCACTTAACATAATGGAGATTAACCTCGGATTGCTCCAACTTGGTTAATGTCAAAGCCCGCATATCGACAAGAAATTTTCTTTCCTCATTGTATATCTTACAATGATATCTAGGTCCGTTTAATAACAGCCAACCAAGAACCCGCGTAACAAAAATATCGAAAAACAAGTCGGCCGACAAATAAAAAAAAGCTTCTAAGGAGTTCTTATTGAAACGCATCTAATAACAGAAACAAACCGTTCACCTTTCACAGTTCTCGAATTTCTGTTCTACGTTTCACAATCCACAATCAATTATGTAGTAGGAAGGGTGCCTGAAAGATGTCTAAGAAGAAGTGCACAACTTTATCGTTAGCCGAGCGAGTTGAAGTGGTGTCCCTATTGGGAAAAATAAATAAATAAATAAGCGGCGATTGCACGAACGTTCTGTGCTGAGCCAAGAATTTTTTTACAACAATTTAAAAGGATAAGGAAAAAATGTCCACACGATTGCCGAAAAAATTGAGTCTAAACTCGGAAAAACGGAATGCTATACAGCGTTCCATCACTGACTATTTTCTCGAAGTAGAAAATTATGTTTTACTTTTATTTTACTTGAAATTTCTTTTGTCAAGTACTATTTGTACGCTATTTAATAAAAGCATATAAGGATACAATGTTGTTCTTACTCAATTGGTATTTCTAAATGTTAAAAATATTCACTCTGGATAACCGCAAAGCCCGCTAAGCAGTCCCGGGCTCTTGCTGTTAAGCGGGGTGTGAAACCCCGCTTAACAGCTTCGTTTTCAGAACAGGAATTACGAAAACGGGGTTTTTAATTTTTGCGGTGATCCATGACTTGCCAAATGGTTATGCAGTTTGTCACGAGGTCACATTACTATCTAAGCTCTATGCCTCTCTTATATATCGATATCTACGTCTAATGTCTTTCTGATATCGATATCAAGAATTGAAGTGTTTATATTTACGTGACCGAGTTTTTTTGTCTATCTCACGATAGCTTATCCCGGTTGTTGCGCACATTCTCAGGTGTGTTTGCCCAGAAGGCTCGATCAGGGATCGTCAGCGTGACTTCGCACCTCTTGTAAGTTTTATTTCATTCCATTAAGGAAACAAGCTTGTTTGCGCGCACTTATAGTCGCGTACCAGACAACTGTTCATCATACCAACCACAAGTGCCAACCTGTACAGTACCCTTTGCCATCCCTACTCTCACTACCCTAAATATTAAAGAAAACTATTGATAGCAATCAAAACGATTCGCATTACCGTTGTTTATTTGTTGCAGTTTCTAGCCGACTGACGCAGTATCATGGGTCTATTAACTGAAGGTAGTCCTTTAAGCTGGCCAGAAACCGAAGCTTTGGTCGACCATGTACGGAAACACGGCATTCTACAGTTTATCAACCTATACAAGAAGCTCAAAGATCGTCAGGGAGATATGCTACTCTGGGGAGACGAAATTGAGTACATGATAGTTCGCTTTGATGATGCCGCTAAAAAAGCCACATTGAGTTTGCGAGGAGCAGACATCTTGCCTGAACTCCAAGAAAAAGAACGCCTTGATCCCAAGTATGACTTTAACGTTATCTCTCGCGAGAATTTTCTGGTTTGTTTCCAATAATTTTCACGTTTCAACCGTCTTTCTTTAGAAAGAAAGAAAAGAAATCAGTAACTTCATTTGTTAGGATTTTTCATTATCATAAGTATTTGTAGAAAATTTTTGTAAAAATACTCTAAATTATATAACATTATAATAAAGTTTATTTTTGAGGGGCTTTTAGACTTCCTTGCAAATTTTTAACACACCCCTGTAAATTTTCAGTTGGTTTGTAGCTAATAATTGCTTGTAATATTTATTGTGTTACTTACACTTTATTACATTATGTATTAATTACTGCTTTGACTTTGATATTTTTCCGTATTATTTAAGATTCTACGCATTTTTTACCATAATTTGTTCGTTCAAAACTGTAAAGATTTTTGGCAAATGTTCTTTCGTTCCGCAATGAGCGGAATATAAATACAGAAAAATCTTCTCTCGTAATATGTTTCTTTGAGTAATTGTATTTTATCGTGTACAACATGTTTTGTTGCTTTATTAGTATTATTTTTATGTATTCAGAGGCGCTAAATCTCTATGGCGTCCGGAATTTGCCAACTACATGATTGAAGGAACGCCTGGCCAGCCTTACGGTTGCTTAGTAGCACATATTAACATCGTTGAAGCGAACATGAAACACCGACGCGAAGAAGTCCGCGCGAAATTAAACGAAAATGAAACGTTGCTCTCCTTGACAAGTTTCCCCAGGTAAAAACTACATTCATATTTTTTTTACATTTTTTATCACTATTAATACATTCTGGCGTCAGGTTAGGGTGTCCTAGTTTTACAACCCCTGTCTTCGATCCCAAACCCGAGTCAAGTGCGTCGCGGTCGCTCTTCTTCCCCGACGAAGCCATTTTTCCTGCCCATCCTCGTTTCAGGACGCTAACGCGCAATATTCGCCAACGACGAGGCGAAAAAGTAGCCATAAACGTCCCTCGTAAGCTTCTTTTGTCAAATACAGCCCCGTTTCTAGAAGTTCATTTTGTGTGTTTCATTGTTTGCGGCCACCAGTTTTCATTGACGAAGCAACTCCCAGGCCGTTCCGGGACAATTTCGAAGCCTTGGGCGATGACGGCGAGCGAGGGAAGGCGGCTTTGCCAGACCATATCTATATGGATGCAATGGGCTTTGGCATGGGCTGTTGTTGCCTGCAGTTGACGTTCCAAGCATGCAATATCACAGAAGCAAGGACATTGTACGATCAGTTGGCGACTTTATGCCCCATCATGGTAAATTCACGAGCTTTACGACAGTAAACTTCCACTTCGCGTTTCTTTTTAGTTGGCTTTAACTGCCGCGTCACCAGTACACCGAGGACTTATTGCAGACACAGATTGTCGTTGGAATATCATTGCTGCCTCGGTGGATTGTCGTACTCGGGAAGAACGTGGCTTAGATCCTTTGAAAACCGCCAAACACGTCATTCCCAAATCTCGTTACGATTCTATTGATGCCTACATATCACCCGAAGGCGAAAAGTAAGTGAAAATCCTAAAAATATTATTGGACGCTAAACTTGTGTTAGATATTTTCTAGTTATATTTTGGTACTGTTTCAACATTTCTCAACTTTTGATTGACAGCACGGAAATGAAAAGCGGTTCTTTTGAAATTTTTTTTACATTCTAATTTCGTTTGAGACTGATTTCTTTCATCGTTTTTTCAGTCGTTTGGATAGATAAGTTTTTCTTCCTACTTAAAGATAAGAGACTCAGTGATCCTAACGTACTGATTTGTAATTATTTATTTGTTTATCCTACCTTCAGAAGCTTTTGTCTCGATTGTTTTCATTGTTTTTATCTTATTTACGTTATATTTTTTATCTTCCTGTTTTTTGTTATTTTATCTTCTTGTTTTTGTTGTTTTATCGTAGATAATATATAAATCTTTTATTGTCTTCCTTTTCTTTAGGTACAACGATGTGCCTTTGGTGATTGACCAGGAAGCTTACACCCAGATGAAAGCCGCAGGAATTGACGATTTGTTGGCACGGCATGTCGCTCACTTATTTATCCGCGATCCAGTGTCGCTCTTCAGCGAAAAAGTACACCAGAATGACGAAGAAGATTCGGACCACTTTGAAAATATCCAGTCTACCAATTGGCAAACAATGCGGTTCAAACCACCTCCACCGCACAGCCCCATTGGTTGGCGAGTCGAATTCCGTCCCTGCGAAGCCCAAATCACCGATTTTGAAAACGCAGCTTTCGTCACATTCATCGTCATGCTCACACGCGTAATCCTGTCGTACAAACTCAACTTCTTGTTACCGATCAGCAAGGTCAGTTATTTGACTTCTTTAAATTAACAAGAAGTAAGTCACATGAAAATCTACTGAAAATTTAATAAACAAGTAGATAATTAGAAACATCAATAAACACAAGCCAAAGACTTTTTAAATAAGAAAGGTAATAAAAAAGGTAATGAAAGGGATACATTAAAGGGAATTAGAAAAATCTATAATGAAAGGAAGGACAAAAGGGAATTTAAGAGACAAAAACGAAGGGAAATGGAGTTCAACGGAAATTCATTGGATTTTCTTTAAACTCTAGGTGGAGGAAAATATGCAACGAGCGCAAAAACGCGATGCGGTATTGAACCAAAAGTTTTGGTTCCGAACGGATCTTACGACAGACGATTCGCCCGCGGCTGCCGCCAGTGTTTGCAGCAGTAATTGTTCTAGTCCCAGTTGGTCCGAATTGACGATCAACGAAATCGTCAACGGGAAAGAGGGACATTTCCCCGGACTTGTGCCACTTCTGACCAATTATTTGGGCAGCGTCGAGGTTGACGCTGATACGCACTGTACCATTCATCAGTATCTGCATTTAATTCAGCGACGAGCCAGCGGGGAATTGATGACAACTGCCAGGTGGATTAGGAATTTTGTCAAGAACCATCCCGATTACAAGTAACCGTTTCCTTAAAAAATAAATACTAAGAAAAAAAATAATAAAGTGAAGCATTTAAAAATGGGTTTAATATTTATACATTTACTTTAGGCATGATTCAGTTGTTAGCGAAAGTATTAATTACGACCTCCTCAAGACGATGGATCAAATTGAGAAGGGAGAAGTGGACTGTCCGCCCCTTTTGGACAAACATGGGTCCAAAACGAAAGATAATATACCAGCACGCTTAAGCCAAGCTTAGGAAACGACATTTCTGGATTCCACCCCTTAGTTGAAAGGAAATACAACGCCAGTGCTACATAATTTTTTAGTTGTAGTTGCATTAGTTAGCCACAATTGGTTAGGACACTGGAAGTGTTCGAAATTCTCGCAAAATTTGTTAAATACATTAAATATCGTCTACTAAGCAGATTGGTACATGTCACGTTGACGCGCTTTGTTATACTTTATTGTTTATAGATAAATATATATAGTTATATATTAGCTATTTTGATTGTGAACATTGAGAACTTGTACGAAAATCTTTCACTGGAGCGATTATTTTTTATTGTTATTTGAACTACGGCGTGAGTCGGCGTTTTGCTGTAACAGCTTATAAAGGCTTAAAAGGTAAACCCCTATAGACCCCTTGTATGCTTACGTTATGTATCCGTTTTTCCATAGGTTTACTATGAGTGAAATGGCGTTGAGGACTAAGCGGTAAAGCCGTGATCGTAAGGTCGCAGGTTCGATTCTCGACGAGGTCTGGTTATTTTATATAAAATAATTCTAGGCTCTTCGGGATATAGACCTTGTTCCTCTATCCTTCCCTTAACCGAGTTTCTCCCTGGCTTGGTCCTATCTGTCGTGCTTACATCTGTCCAGTCTGGAATACCTGATAGCTCGGGATACCGAGCTGTATGGGAAGCAGGTTGGGTAGGAACGAGTACGAGGGATGGAAACCGGTTAAGGAGGAGCGAGGAAGGGAAGGAAGGCGGAGTTCCAGTTTTTCACGATTTCTGAAGGGGGACCCCTTTGCTCAACATTGTTTCTTATGGAAAATAACCCAGAAAAGGCCTTTCCAGCTCGGAAAAGAAACCACACCCACTTTTTCGTCTTTCCACCAATGAGAAGCCGGGGATTTTAGTGGGAAGTCGCTATTTTTGGCGCGGATTTGAAAAATACGACATTTTTGGGTACAGTATGTATTCCAAATATAGCAACATAGCTGGTTAAACAAAGCAAAATTTTGCGTACAGTTTTACGGCCTAGGATAAAGCATTTTTAGAAATACCTTGTGCAAATAACGCAGAATGTATAAACAACGATTAGAAAAATAAAAATTTCGGCTGCAGTACGAATTTTATGGGAGTAGCAAATGAGGTGCGAATAAGTATTCCAGGGCGTCACTTCCCTTCACTTTAACTTCAATTTACTTCTAAGTACATTGAACTTAACACGGTGAGAAGAGTTCGATAACGCACGACTCTCTAGATGGCACAACATTTAATGCAATTAACCTTAGAGGCAACACGAATAAACTTGGACGGAAGGACTCGATCCATAAAGAGACAAAAAAATTCATGACGCCAACAAACCGCAAACTATAGATGAATGACCACACCTAAAGAATGTAGGACTTAATTAACACAGTTCTACAATGAGTAACACAATCCATGAGCTGGATTATTGAAGAAATACCACCAAGAGCGTTGTAAACAAGGCCGCATAATAACAAATAAAGCAAGAAATTGAAGTCCTAAGGACTTGCCCAGCTAAAAAACTGTCTGCTCGCTTTCTGAAGAGAACTACAACTTTTCGTCGTAAAACGGAGATTTCTGCTAACATGGTTAGCTTCCCAAGAAATAAGGAATACATACTACAAAAATACCCACAGCCTGAAAAGTTATAACATACACCTACGAACTTATTTAGATATTTATTAACCAGTTATGTATATGTCTCTGTATGTTCAATAGGTAGTTGGCGCTACAATACTGGCGTACGCGTTGTTTTCGCTCAGAGCAAAAAATCGGCGAACAAGTGCGCTCTTCGTTCGCACAATTTCAAGTGCACTTATTGCAGCTCTGACGCAAGACCTTTTTGGGTATACTGGGTAGTTTTTAACATAATCTATGCGTATTAATTACGTTTTGCGATGTAGGAATAATTTAATAGCAGTTTAATTGACAAGTACCCCGGACTGGCACGTACTTCAAAAACGCGCATTTCTGTATAATTACTAAAAACATCGCACCCAAACTCAATTCGTTGACCTTCTCAGTAGACGACGAGGAACAATTTTTTCCAACGAAATATTGGTGAGTCAAAGGCATTTTCCATTTGAATTGCAATTTCTTACGAAAAAGTTTCCGTTCTTACTTTACTGAGTTAAGAATTGTTTTACAAATACCACAGATCTTTTAAAAACAGCGACGATGTCTAAAACTAATTTTGAGGTGGCAAGGCTCTTTAAATTCAGTTGGGAAACTTACGTTCCCGCCGTTCTGCGATACACAAATTGTCTTTCATAAAGTCTGCATTAGAAGAACAGTAGTGCTTTAGTACAAGACTCAAGATTTGGTGACAACCGAGTGTATTCACACTTCCGCAGGTCACAAAGAGCCACTTTACTTCTTCTTAGATACACCAACAGTACGTCCGCGACGGCCAGTAGTCTTGGTATGTTGACCACGCACACGGAGACTAGAAAAAATAGTATTAATTAATTAAGCTCGGTTTATAAAACAATATTGCAATTATTCTTACCCCCAGTAGTGACGGAGACCACGGTGAGCACGGATCTTCTTCAATCGTTCCAAATCTTCACGCAACTTATTTTCCAAAGCGTTGGAAGTCACTTGGGAATATTTGCCGTCCTTTATGTCCTTTTGTCTGTTAAGGAACCAGTCGGGGATTTTGTATTGGCGAGGGTTAGCCATAATGGTGACGATTTTCTCAACCTAAATGGATCCAAAGCATTACAAAACAAGACATAACTAGAATTATAAAGAGACTTACTTCTTCTTCAGAGAGTTCACCAGCGCGCTTGGTCAAGTCAATGTCGGCTTTCTTCAAAACAACATTGGCATAACGACGACCAACACCCTTGATGGATGTGGCAGCGAACATCACTTTGGTGCGACCATCAATATTCGTGTTGAGAACACGAAGAATGTGTTGAAACTTCTCAGGGATAACAAGCGACTAGAAAAACACATTGTATTACTCTACACTTGATCACTAAAAGTGTCACTAATAATGATAGAGACAGGACACAGGCTATTGCCTAGGACAGTGAAGTCAGACACATAATTCTTTTTTACTTTCACATAAACATAATGTCAGATGATCCATATTTTGCGAGATATTTTCAAATAACTTACCATCTTTGTATGTCCAAATGACCGTCAACACTAAAAGGCCAGGCCAGGGAAAGAGATAGCAAAGTCTAAAGGAGATGACTTTGTGTGTTTCAACTTTAGGTGTACTAAAACAGCTGTGCTGCCGTCTCGCTTTCACTTGAAACTCTAGCGGTCGAACCAGCCCAACTCGATCCCAAACACAAACATTAGTCTGCTTTATCGCGTTTCTGTACCCTTTTTTCCATACCGAAAATGCTCTAAAAGTTTCTGAAGCCATGTGCACTAATCGCGGCTATCGCACACAAAAGTGATATAGATGTATGTAAGAGAATCGTGGCCTATTTATTCGCATTATGACCCCGAGTATTTTCCGCGTCGTGTTAGTTTTCAACGTACTTGCCATTCTTCTGCTTCTATACAACTACTTTAACCTGCAGCAGGAACTGCACCAACTTCGCCGAACTATCGGCTTAACTCACGCTGGAATCTCGTCACGTGATCTTGCCCTCGAAACGAATCAATTTCACGAATCTCAGGAAAGTTACGTGGTGGTATATAACCGCGTTCCCAAAACGGGCTCGACCAGTTTTGTTGGTTTGGCCTACGACCTCTGCACCAAAAACAAATATAATGTTCTACACGTTAACATTTCCAAAAATATGCATATCTTGTCCTTAGCTGATCAGGTAAAGAAAGGATCAAACTATTTGGTGAATTCCAATAAAAATGTATGAAAAATATTAGGAAACGCGGTCTAACGTGTGTTGTTTTCTCATAGGTAAGGTTTGTTACCAATATAACAAGCTGGAATGAAAAGAAACCAGCGCTATATCACGGTCACATGTCTTTCGTCGATTTTAAACGGTGAAACTTTCAGTTGTCTCTTTCTTTTCGTTCTAAATTCGTTATTTTTTCCAAAGATTTGGGAAACCGTCACCACTGTACATAAATATCGTCCGAAAACCGATAGACAGGCTTGTCTCTTACTATTACTTCTTAAGGTAACGCAATTTGCATTCTTTATCGATAAAAATCTAAGGAACATGCCCTCTTCTAAATTCACGGTATTTGCGTGTCAAAAGCAATTCGTGTAGCCAAGCAAACGCTAACGGAGCATATTGCAGCTTTGCTATCATGCGACTTGCCACTGATACGGAAATACCAAGCGTGGGGCGAGTCTATATTCCGTTACAGCTTGGGAAGCAAACCCTAACCTGACAGCGCTATCCTGCCTTAGTACGGTATAACCTACATTAACTGAAGATGAAGTCTTTCATATCGCAGGTTCTATTCCACCTTACGGAGGTCCGAGTCGGGTTAGGGTTTGTCGATATTCAGTAGTTGTAACAAATATTTCTCTTAGATATGGCGACAATTACCGACCCCATTTAGTGCGAAAGAAACAAGGCGATAAAATGGTTAAGAAAACGTTAAATGGGTTTAAAATACGTCAACTTATCCGCAATCTTTTCCAGATATTCGATGAGTGTGTGAAACTGGGGAAACCCGAATGCGATCCAGTCAATTTATGGCTCCAAGTCCCTTTCTTCTGCGGTCATGCGGCAGAATGCTGGTACTTGAAAATAGAAAATTGAAGCATAAAAAATAAAAATTAGAATGGAATGTGAAGTTGTAGAAACAACTATAAGCAAATAGTGTTGTTAACAAAAGACGATTTTAAGACTTTAAAATACTAAAAGGGGGAAAATAATATTTAACAATATTCCTAATGAATAAATTTTATAATTTTTATTTTATTATAAAAAATAATGTTATCCCTGTAAAAATATTTTTACGAATAAGCAAAAAACTATTCCTTCGTTTAAACTAACCTTTTTGGTTTCATAATTACAGGATTCCTGGCAACCAATGGGCGCTCGAACAAGCGAAACGAAACTTAATCGACCACTACTTCGTCGTGGGAGTGACGGAAGAAATGGAGGACTTCGTGGCTGTACTGGAAGCCGCGTTGCCCCGCCTCTTCCACGGCGCTTTGCAGCTCTATCGCACTGGGCAGAAATCTCATTTACGCAAAACGAACCAAAAGGTGTTACCTTCTTCCGAAACGCTTCAAACAATCCAAGAATCTCCCATATGGCAACTCGAGAATGAGTTTTACAATTTCGCACAAGAAAATTTCCAAGCCGTAAAACAACGGCTGTTGATTAATTCCAAGGAAAAGGGGCAGCAATTTTTTTATGAAAAGATTAGACCCAAATAACTATTTTTCCCGACACTCCAACGTTCCACAACTATGTTCAAACCTTTTTGGGATTAAAATTAAAAACAAACGAACAAATAAACAGACATTAAAAGGATTTTTCTGGCTTTACTTTTCTTTATTTAACTACTGGTCGGTTTCAGTTTACTTTTGCTCCGCGCCAACGCTTTTTGCTTGGCGCTTTCGTACAAAGGAACCAATTTGTTCTTCTCAGCAAGCATTTGAAGCAAACGAACGATAAATGGGATGTAGTTGTGCTTGCGACGACTGTTCTCCGCCTTTTGCCGACTTCGCTTGTGTTCCTCGTGCTCCAGCAGTTGTCGCAACCGCGAAATTTCAGCTTCCACTTGCGGAGTCTTCTCTTTCGCTTCTAACTGAGCCAGTTCTTTCTCGTAGAGAACTTTACGGTCTGAAACCACTGCCATAAGGTTAAAATGTATTTCGCCCTCGGTATATCTAAGAAAGAAACCAAACATTAAGCAATTTTTTTTAAAAAAAACAATGTCAACATTAATGGCTTCAAAAAGCCTTCAATTACCGTTGGATTCTTTTCTCAATAATGGGTTTCACCGCCTCAAGCCAGTTTTCCCCCGAAATGGGCCCCAGATCCACCGGTGCTTCCTTAAGGCCGTCTAGCTCGTATAACCGGCCGTCAATGGGCACATAGCCGGTGAAATGGAACACGTCTTCGTCTTTGGAATCGGTTTGTGTCTGGTACTCGAAAAGAGATTGCCTGAAACGAACACAAATTTAAATCAAGATTATACATTTTTTTGTTCCATCACACCCCGAAAATTGATCGGACGTAAACTGACTTGGCAAAAGAATTATGAACAGATCGAATAATATCCGAGTTGCTAAGAGCTAGGCCTTTCATATTGGGGTCAAAACATTGAACAAAGTCGCGGAACTCGCTTAGCGTGGGGCCGAGGTTCAAATCCGCGTTTTTGCAATTCATAAGTATGCTAATGAGGGCTTGCGTAGCACAGGCGTTGCTAATAATCTGGAATGAGAAGAAGAAGTTTAGTTGCGCTAGCAGAATGTTTATTTTTCTTCTTTTCTTTTAAGTAAAAAGGTTGGAATGTTCTATTACTTGTCTGGCGAAGAAAATCTTGTCCAAGCGACTGTCTTGGACGAAAGTTCCAGTAGTTTCTTCATTGGGTTGCCATTTAAAGAGGAAAATTAAGCCATGAACCGGTCTGGGTTTCACAAGGAGAAAAAAAGAAGATAATTAATTTTGAGTTCTAAGCGAGTTGAGATATTCTTACTTAAGCGACTCGAATTGTTCAGGATCGAGACTCCAAAGTTCTTCCACTTGTATCCCTTGAACTCCTTAAATGGAAAA
This sequence comes from Triops cancriformis, assembly GCA_020615345.1. Lineage (NCBI taxonomy): Eukaryota > Metazoa > Arthropoda > Branchiopoda > Notostraca > Triopsidae > Triops > Triops cancriformis. The sequence goes on from JAHZNP010000578.1 coordinate 15,070, forward strand.
GAACAGTTGTGGTTTAGAAAGGGAAGATTTCAATTATCAGTCTTCGTTAGGCTGATTGAGTTAGAGAATGTTTTGATGTTTGGGTTTGTTGTGAAAGAAATTAAGTAGGGAAAATGTATTTACCGAAGTCTTTGATTAGTTCGGTGAATACCCCAGGATCACTTTCGATTAGGCACCAGTTTCCAGCGTCTGCCATATTTGTAACAGGCTATATGGTGACGAAAACCAAATATTGCTTGTATGGAAGTAAGTAAGTGGCGGCGAATGACAAACTGGTTTTTCGAGCAGCGTTGCCTGTTAGTTAATAAAGCTTTCGTGGTTGAGGCCTTCACTTGTGTTTCAAGCGGTTTCAAGGAAGGAGAACGTTCTGTATTTTGGTTTTCTATGTTTTATTTCTGTATTTTTGTCTGTAAATATGTTTTCTACTTCAGATTTGAATTTGTTTTTTATTTGTTTTCAAATATCGTGTAATATTGTACTTTCTGTAATGAAGCAAAATGAGAGCACTGCCGGGCATTAGCAATAGCAAGTGGCTCGTAGTACCGCTCGTTTAATGCATGGACGTTTGGATTAGTTAAAAGTAATACTCAGAACTTCCTACAAATATCAGCTCGTCAAAACCGTCGACAAAGATTTTCAAAATTGTAGGAATGAGAAAACATTCGACTTATTCTTATCAATTATTGAATTGGTGAAATATACCAATTCGAAAAAAACGAACCAAGCAAACCCATGAACAAACCTATTTCATTCGTCGTTCAATCATTAGTAATGAACTTGATATCTGAAAAAAATTGGTACTGGGCGAAGTACTGTAGAATGCGCTCAGCTTTTTGTTAACTTCTTTGCATAGCACTGTTAGAAGAAACTTAATTTTCAAGCATAAAAAAAACATTGCCGAAACCCGGGATCGAACCAGGGACCTTTAGATCTTCAGTCTAACGCTCTCCCAACTGAGCTATTTCGGCTACGAAAACAAAGCGTGACCAACAGGTTAAAAACTCTCCCTAGGGATTCTCCCCCCACCCCCAACTTTGGAAACGCATACCATTCAGCAAGTTACACATCTCTTTTACAGCAATCGATGACATAATGCGAAAAGAACGAACTCAAATTAACAGAAACAGAAACAGACGGTCAGCAAGAAAAAAGAAGTACAGTACTACTAAGTTACTGGGCAATCCACGGAGGTAAAGTAAATAGGATCATCATTAAAGAAGGTTATTGTTTACAAATAGCATTCAAATTACTTACACACAGGCTCAAGCTTATTATGCTTTAGCTTATTAAACTACTCTAATTAAATTTCTTAATTTTTTAAAAATAAGTTTTTTACAACTGTTCTACGAAAGTTCATGTTAAAACGTAACGTAAAAAGTAGCTAAACAAAACTTTAGATGCCCAAAATACATATTGCCGAAACCCGGGATCGAACCAGGGACCTTTAGATCTTCAGTCTAACGCTCTCCCAACTGAGCTATTTCGGCTGATGTCAGAATCTCCGCTAGCAACAAACTAATGCCTAGCCCTGACCTTTTCATGAAAAGAATAGAAATAAAAGCGACCGTTCTTTAATAATTGACACGAGGGGTCAAACTAAATAAAACTAGTTATTACGACTAAAACGTATGCCGAAACCCGGGATCGAACCAGGGACCTTTAGATCTTCAGTCTAACGCTCTCCCAACTGAGCTATTTCGGCTGCGAAAGAATGACACTTACAAACTGAAGTGTAGGGGCATCCAGGTATCTTATCTTATAGCGCGTTCCGCTGGCTTCACTGAATTCTGACTAGTTCAACCCCGACTTTCTGCCCTGAAAACTAGGGTCATGTCATTGTTGCACTCACCCAGAATGTTTCCCAGTGGGACAGGCTTGCAAAATTGAGTGCCGTGGACAGCAATTTGTATGGTACACACTCAAAAATGTTGTTAATCTTTTTAGCCATCACGTGTATCTAGCGTAAATTTTTTACTAATGTGGAAAAATACAAATAATCTGAATTGATAATGTATCATGAATACTATTGTTTGGTTTTGCACAAGCCCAAACTACCATGTATAACGATGTTTTTGTATTAATTAATGCACATTAACGATTTTTTTACGATTTTAGATTTTCCGCATTAAATTTGGTATAAACACTCCTGTTCAATTTTAGCTTATCATCCTGAAATCACTATTTCCACGATAAAGAAAAATACTTTCTGTTTATATTCGAACTTTGCGCGCATAAAAACAGCATTGAAACCGCCGCACTGACAAAAAACTCAGTGCTGGAAAAGTTGCGTTTGTTTTGAACTTTTCACTGCGTAACCTTCCCAGCGGAACGCGTCTGGACGGCTGCACCAGCACTCATGCCGATAAACGGAAAGAGTGCAGCCAGCGGAACGCGCTATTAAATACAAATAAAGTTACGTGACCTATCGTGAGGAAGGGTACTTTGATAAAAAATGAAATTAATGTTCAAGGATAAAAACAAATGCCGAAACCCGGGATCGAACCAGGGACCTTTAGATCTTCAGTCTAACGCTCTCCCAACTGAGCTATTTCGGCTGATGACAAAATTCACGTAAGCAACGATGTGAATATTTGATTGGAGTTCACTGTGTAAAAAGAAAGTGACACGTTCTGTCCGATAAGACAACTTGATAAGCAAAGGTGCAGACATAAAAACGTTTGCCGAAACCCGGGATCGAACCAGGGACCTTTAGATCTTCAGTCTAACGCTCTCCCAACTGAGCTATTTCGGCTTGTGATTAGCTATGTTTTAATTAACAGGTGGGCCCATGGATTAAAAAAAAAACGTTTGCGCACGAGCGCTTGTGAATCTACGTAAAACTCGCTTAAGTACTTTCGGCTAGAACTATGGTCATTTGTTTCCAAACATGAAGTAATATATTTATCACATCATTTATTTTCTTTTCTTTAAAGTTTACTACCAGATTTTATAATGAACGAGCTAGCGGAATATCTTCTTAGTAAGATCATACTCGATAGGTAATACAATTACGTCTAGTTTTCTTCTTCTTTAGTAAAAGTAGCTAGATCAAGAATATAAAACAGCTGCTATAAAGCAACAAGGACAGAACGACATAAAAGCTTGAAAAACGTGAATCGGACATGTCGTGAATTGAACATTGGAAGCAGGGTGAAATGATTTGACAGAAAAAAGAAAAATGGCTTCTTTCAATATATCCGAATCTTCCTTTCTGTAAAAACGTGAAACATTAATATTAATACAAATAAGGTATTGGCGAGGGAGTGCGCTACGTTCACGCCAAATGATAATAATGATAATAAAATTTTCACTAATTTTCACTGTCCCATAGAACTACGAACGTATGGACTGCTTTTAAAAAACCTTCTGCCGAAACCCGGGATCGAACCAGGGACCTTTAGATCTTCAGTCTAACGCTCTCCCAACTGAGCTATTTCGGCTATATCTTTTGTCTTCCACGTACGTTTTTCCAGCGCAACTAATTTAGTGAATTGGAAAGAAATTCATGTACTGAAACTGCCTATCAAAACAAATCAAAACAACCCGCGCTCGATATAAAAAGAACGTAATAAACCGAAGGCGTAAATCCCAACTGCGCTATTTTGGCTATACTAGTTCTCGTTCAAGTACAATTTTACAACAAAATAGTAATTTGGTGAACTAGAAAGGAGTTCGCGTGCTGAAACGGTCTACACCAAAACAACCTACGCCAGCTATAAAAAAAGAACTTAGTAAACCTAAAGCGTAAATCCCATTCGACTGGTCGCGTTGCACTCTTCGCTATCTCATTCCACAAATTTTGTCTCCTTCTGTGACGCCCCCCAATGGCAAGGTTCAGCAGCAACTTCTATTCACAGCCGAAATAGCTCAGTTGGGAGAGCGTTAGACTGAAGATCTAAAGGTCCCTGGTTCGATCCCGGGTTTCGGCAATATCTTTTACTACGCAATTCTTCACAAGATTCTTAAAAGTTTTTTTTCACAATTACAATTAAAAGATCTAAAGGTCCTACTACAAATAATCTTCTATTGCTAGCGATATGTTTGTAATAATATTGACGATCTGTTTGAATGCAATTTTTAAAATTGTAATCACGATATCGTAAGCTTGTAACACTCACCGTTTCATGCAAGAACACACAGTATATTTCACAGAAGCTCATAAATCATAATAGCCTACGTGAACCAATTTTTTCCCCCAATAATAAATTTCAAGCTCCATTTCCTTCTTCAGTATCACTCGCACTCAGAGTATCAGGTTCCCGATCTCCATCTACTTGCAACAGCTCCGGTGCGGCTGCTCTCGCGTACTCGTCCGTGTCAATGGATTTACAGAAGTAAATCGCGTACTTGAGCTTCTCACGCAAAATTAACTACCAAAAGCAAGAAATTAACATTTAACAGTTCATAAAAGTTTTCCCAACTATAATACCTTTGAAGAATACCGGGGCAATTTCAACAAAAAGAAGCACGTATAGCTTTCAGGCAAGAAATGATCCGGCGGCTGGTACTTGTCCAATACTTGTAATACAAAATCTCTTCCGCGGAAATCCGCAATAGTACGCGGCAAGCGAGTCCGTCCCCAAACGAATCTCAAAAATAAAGAACGCTCCGACATAGTAAACTCTTCCATGACTTCCCAGAACCATGTCACCAGCATGGCCTGAGGCTCTACCCCTTTATATGTCGTAACAGACTTCAATAACGCTAGCGGAATCTCTGGCGACCCGCAAACCATTGTTTCCAATTCTGTGCCCGTAAATAACGACAACATAGGCAACGGAACGACCAATCCCAAACCTGATCGCACACCTTTGACCGCGCGATCGAATTCTTCAAGCCTGAAACAAATAATAAAAAAGTGAAAAAATCAATACGTAAGAGAAATATTTAAAATAAATAAACAAAATAAATATATGAAATAAATAAAATACATACATAAATAAAATAACGTACCAATAAAAAATAAATAAATAAAGAGCTAAAATCAATACAAAATAGTGAACGAATAAATCTTAAAATAAAGGCAAATTATTTACAATTGTAAGTATATAAATTATAAGTACGATAGTAATCATAGAAAACGATTCAAAAGGAAAGTTAGTAGTAAAAAAATAGCGCAAAATGACGGTACCTATGATGCAACGCCAATTGCATATACTGACGCCGATTATGTCGCGTAATTTTCTTCAAATCGTGAGACAAATAAATTGGTTTCCCTGAGGCGGAAGTAGTTTGGAAAGGTAAATCGAGTGCTTCCAAGGCGTCAGGGTCCATATCAATCAAGCAGTGCAACGCCGGGAGGTAATCCCGATCAATCTCAGCAATATCTTGCAAGGTCAAAGCCACGCCTACCAGTTGTTTCCATACCGGTTCGGCCAAATGCAAACTCAAAGGATTCCCACTCCTTATCGCAATGCCGAGCAACACTCCCAAGAACTGCAACTGCTGCAGATGGAACTGCGAAGTCAAGTCAGGATTGAGCAAGAAACAGTCGCGGTTGGTTCCCGCCTCCTCGCGACCGTTGGGAGTTAGCAAAAGGACACGCAAGACACCCGATTCCAATTCTTCGCACATCTCGGCAATACTTTCGCTGTATCCTCCTCCGCAATCATCCACACTCTCTCCTATAATATAGCATTAAAAATTGATTTTTTTTTAAATTATCATTCCATTCCCAATGTAGGCTCAGTACTACTCTCGATTCGTTAATTGCATAAAAATCTTAAAAGATTCAAGTGGTGGGTGACGGTAATTATGGGCACGAGAAGTTAAAAGTGAAAACTTGTACAACGTAGTTTGACCTCGTCAGTCGCGGTTTTTCCTATGGTCCAACACCGCGTATAACGAAGGTCGCTGGTTTGGACCAATATTTTTACCTAAAAATTTGACTTTCCACGTCCGGTGAGGTAACGCCAGTACATCTGGCGTAAGCAAAGACATCTTGGCTGCCATTTGGGCGAAAACGGTACGTGACCCATCGACTCCGGCCAAAGCGCGTTTGTTAATCGCTTTATTGCCTTCGTCCTGGTTATTCGCCACGTTTTTCGCCTTCTTCCACGCCACACTGCCCCCAACGCCCAGCCGAGTCAATTCCACGACTGGTCCGTGCTGGCGGTCGCGTACCATGGTGGATTGCACTACTTTCCGGAAGGCGCTTTCCTTTACCGACGCCAATATCAACCCGCGGAGTTTGTCCACTTTCCCACACCAAACGCCGTTCAAATTCGGACTAAAATCCTCGTTACAACCTGTATAAAATTCGCATTTTTTTAACTGAAATTACACTTAATAAAAGTACGAAGCAACGTACAAAACGTACCTGCATCTCCGCTTAATGGTACTAAGGGTAAGAGGGGCATGAAAATGTCCCCGAAGTGGTGCAACAGCAAAAGTCGTTTCTTGAGCACTGGAATCGGAATGTGATGCAAAAAATCGTACTCGAGGGGTACGGCTGTCGGTAACCTACACGAGTCTTCACTTTCGGACGCATCAGTACCGGTACTACCCTCCGCGCACGCGGATTTGCTCGTACCCCATGCTAAAGAATGGGCCGATCCACACGAGACTTTGCAAATCCGTTGGCCTTGCAACGCCTGGACCAAACGTGGCCGCGGAATCGCTTGCGTCGTACTGTCGCCCAACTGGCCTTCATCGTTATCCCCCCAGGTGTACACATCTCCGGTATCTATTGCCGCTACGCAGTGTAATGATCCCGTGGCAATCGAAACGACGCGTTTCCCTTGCAACGCGCCGACTTTCTTCGGTCGTCGTACATGGTCGTCCGTACCGTGCCCCAACCGGAAGTAATCGCCTTTCCCCCAGGTATAAACCGTACCGCACCGACTCAGCGCCACCGAGAACTGCGAACCGCACTCCACTTTGACGATCCCCGCCCCGGCAAGTGATTCGACTTTCACGGGTACCTAAACGATTCAGTGAACGGAAGTTCATTAGTGAATTCTCAAAACTGACAAAACTGAAAAAATTTCTTACTGTTTTTTAATTTAACATTTTATCTATATTTTGTGTTCCACACTATTACACAAATCTAAAGGTTGAAGCCTATGGTGGGTTCAGCTTGAAAATAAAGATAAATAAACATAATACAAATACAAAAAATCCATTAACAATGCATACTAGAAATAAAAATATAATAAATAAAATAAAATAAATTATAATAAACAAAATAAAGAAAATAAAAATATAGTAAATAAAATAAAAAAATCTATTAGTAAATAAAAAGCAAGACATAACATAAAATACCACATCCATTAATAAATATGTTCATATTAAGTCAGAAATATGTTCGAAAAGATAGTAGAGTACGTACTTTACAACCATCCGATCCACCACGACCGAGTTTGCCATAATCTCCGTCACCCCATGACCATGCTTGATCATCGTCAGTGACGCATAACGTATGAGCGTCTCCCGAGCCGCATGCAACGTCCAAGACACGGTATCCGACTAGGGCTTCGACTAACTTGGGTTTTAGCTGATCGTCAGAATCCCCATGGCCTAAGCGACCGTAACGCCCTTTGCCCCAGGTGTATAATTCACCCGCAGCGGAAATGGCGGCGCTGTGGGCACCCCCGCAGGCGATATCGACAATTTCCTTGCCCCGGAGCGACTCAATCACCCTTGGACGATCGCAGGGACTCTTGTTACCATGTCCTAGCTTACCATCTTCTCCTTCGCCCCATGAAAAGACTTCTCCATCGGCAGTTAGTGCCAAACAGTGCTTCCCGCCTGAATTGACAGCCACCTATGACAGAGAAACACGACTCAAATTAGGTTCCAGACATTTATATTTTTGCTTTACCTTTTTGACGACGACGTGTTGGAGGGATTCTAACAAAGTTGGGGTAGAAACCGAGTCCACGCCTCCAATCCCCAAACGGCCCGATGCCCCGTAACCGGTTGCGTAAAGTTTGCCGTCTGACGTCACAATGAAGAGCGTTTGCTCACCGCCAGCGATTTGCACCGGTCGTAAGGTGCTTAAAGCGTTGCAGACCGTTGGCACTTTTACTTTGGCCCCTTCTACACCTCCTAACTGGCCTCGATGGTTGTGGCCCCACCCATAAATCGGCCCTGAACAAGACCACGACAGCGACCAATCTTCACTTCGCCTGCGAAATTCATAAAAAAATATATAAATAAACGATAAACATGTGAACGGACTGAAACAAAAGAAAAAAGCAGCACAAATAAACATAACGACGAATAAATTAACAAGAATAAAATATAAAATAAATAAATAGAAGTATATGCCTCAATGTATTAATATGATGAACTTCGAGTTGCACAAACCACACGACACAAAATTATAGACGCGAACAACTGGTGCTAGTTGTTAAAAAAGTTCGGAATTAGTAATAAATAGAAAGTAATAATAAGTAACAATGGGTAATTACACAAGGCATCGCAATACTTACGTATTCATCCAAGCAAGGAGTTGCTCATCCTGTTCTTGGCCAAAAAGTAAATGGTTTTCGTAGTCTTTAAGACTACCGTCACCCTCACGAGACAATTCTTTAAGTTTCGCATTGATTTCTTCCGTAAAAGTACGCGGTAACGGGGTCCGCTGGAGCAAAGAACTTGCTACTCGAGCCACCATGCAATATCGCTTAAACCAAGCCCATCGGCCACCTTCCGTGTTGCAGAAGGAGGACGAATCCGCTCCCAAGTCGCAGCACAATGCGCAAAGTAGCTGAAAAGGCAAAAAAAAAATTGTTAAAATTTGCTGGTGTCTGAAAACTCGCTTTTCTTATTAGTATTACTCATTCATTGTCGGTATTTATTAATTAAATAATGCAATTTAATTATTTAAAATAATTAAAAACATACAATTTTCTTCACCTGTTACACACGATTAGGTAACGACTTTCTATTTATAATTTAATTCGTAACTGAATAAAATTTCGTAGATGTCACGCACTGAAACGCATTTAACTCTCCGCTAAATTTCATTCTATAATGCTTTGCAGTACAGTGAACATAAAAAACGAGTACCCGATCGCCTGCCTTGTCAGGCAGCCTGGCCGGGCGAACTGTGACCGTTCCCGCATGCGAAAGTTTGCGACAGTTCCCTTGTACTCGTTTTTTGTGTTACTATAGTGGCAAGTTTCTTCTATACAACTTACCGTCCTTATCTTTCCCAAATTGTAATCAATCGACCGAACCAGATACCCCTGCGACTCTTTAGTTTAACCATGCAACATTCTGGATACTAGAATTAGTTCCTTAAAATTCCATATTTCCAAAAAAAAAAGAATTGGACAAACCTTCATAAAGTACGAATGCATCAACTGTTTCCCGGCTCGCACAAACGGTTCCTCGTACTCGTACTGGCGGATGAGTAATGACGCTAGGTCCTCTATGAGGTCGTTCATAGTATTTTTCAAAGTCCGGTGGTACTTGGCGATCAAAGTCCTTAATTTGCGTAGGGACCAGACGCGTTGCACCCGGCTCAAACTCGGTTTCTGTACGCACGTGACCAGCGAGCGGCACAAGCGCTCTTCCAGCAACAGCGCGTGGCTTTCTTTGGTCAACGCATCCATGATCTCGGCAATCAAAGGGATACAGGGTCGCGCAAGTGCTTCCCTGTCGGTACAGACATCCAGGTCATGTCCGGAGGGTAAACAGGGGTACACCGTGAACCGGAACCCCCAGCCGTTCACCGACCCGTCGCTGGTGAACCGCCACCGGAGTTCGCACCCCGAAACCCTAAGTTCTGTACTCCAGTCGGACCACTCCCTGCCCGAACGTATTGAAACAATGCGACCGCCGCCGTCCATGATGGTGAGTGGGTCATGGCGCCGCTCGGTGGAGCACAGTTTGTCAAACTCGACGCGCAGACTTTCCGCACCGGGAATGAGCACGTGGCCGGTCAAGGTCGCGTCATCGGCATATGGGTGGGGCGACTCTTGGACGATAGGTTGAGGGAAGCAGCGCAAACTGTGGCGCTCGCCTGCGATTTCCTCCATTTCCACCACACAGGTTTCGCTCAGAAGCAGGCGGAACGCTTCGCTCTCGGTTGCCATGGCCGCGACCAGTTTTTTGAGGTTCAGCTCCGCCGAGGGCGAGGACGCTACTCTAAGTTTATAAACGTCCAGCAGGCAGCGCACGTGAGCCGCGTCCAAGACCGAGCTCAGCTGTTTTACGAGACCGGACGCCACCATGGCGTGACTCACGTTATTCACTGCGGAGCCGCGCCGTCGGGGTCGTTTTTCATTGTTGCCGATTAAGGTCGATTGCAGCATATCAAAACCGGCGGAGGAGTTCATGGACTGGAACAGTTCAATGCTCGGTGTGGCCGGGCCCTCGCCACCTCCTTGGTCCTCATCTTCCAACGGCGGAAGTCCCGCAGTTTGTTCGCCATCGGGGTTAGCTTGCAACTCCTTTTGAAGTTCTTGAAACGCGGTAAGAACGACGTCGCGGCAGAACCGACCTTGGAGTGTTGCGAGGAGGTGGTTGAGGACCCGTTGCTGGGCTGCGGTGTTGCTAAGGGTGAGGACACAGTGGGGGAAACTGAGTTGGGAACTTGAACTAGGGATAAACATGTCCCGCTCGACAGTTTTGGACTGAGTGCTAGAGTTGAGCTCCTCATCCAAGCCCCAGGCTTGGGACCCTAGCGCGTCGCTGCAGAAGGGGAAGGTCACCGGTTCGGGTTTACCCGACGCGACCGGTTCTGGTGCGTTCCACGAGATGCTGTGTGACGATCCGCAAGCGACGCGGTTTAGCTTGGGTTCATGGGAACCGTTGGGGAAGGGGAGCTGCAGCAGCGTGGGACGCTTGTTGATAGTAGTGGTTCCGTTCCCTTGCTGGCCGTGGTCGTTATCGCCCCAGGCGTACACGTGGCCTTGGTCGGTCAACGCCATGCAATGCAACGCACCGACTGCCACGGAGAGGATGTTATAGTTTTTCAGGGCTTCGACTAGGGTGGGCCAACGGCAATGACTGTCTACACCGTGGCCGAGTCGGAAGTAATCTCCTTTGCCCCAGGTGTACACCTGACCGCTGTTTGTTAAAGCTAGGGAGAACTGAGCTCCGCACTCGACCTGTACAACACCCAGTCCATCGAGTTTCTCCACACGCATAGGGACTGACGAACCATCACTTCCACCGCGACCGAGCTTACCGAAATCTCCGTCACCCCACGAGTACACTTCACCACCTTCTGCCAAGGCTAGGGTTTGGGCGTCTCGACTGCCACACGCAACCTGTATCACACATTTCGATTTGAGGGCTTCGACTTGTTTGGGCAGGTACTGTGGGTTGTTGTCTCCATGACCCAAGCGTCCGTAGTCACCAAGTCCCCAAGTATACAACGCTCCGGATGTGGAAATCGCAGCACTGTGTCCGCTGCCACAAGCAATGTCTCGGACGCAAACCCCACACAGGCCAAAGACTAGCCGAGGGGTACTGGTGCTTGCCGTATCACCGAGACCCAGTTTCCCGTCGTCTCCTTCGCCCCAGGCGAACACTTTCCCGTCGGATGTCAAAGCTAGAGCGTGGCGACCACCGGAATGCACCGCCACTTTCTTGATGACGTACTGGGACAGAGAGGTTAGCAATCGAGGTTTTGAAACGTTCAAAGAGTGACCCAATCCTAACCTTCCATGGGTGCCTTCCCCACAGGCGTACACCTTTCCTTGTTGGGATACCACGAACAGGGATTTGGATCCTCCTGCGATCCATATGGGTTTTAAGGAGGCAAGGGTGTCTGACATTGTTGGGAATTTTATCTTAGAACCCACTAAGCCGCCCAACTGGTCTTTATCGTTGAGTCCCCAGACGAAGACATGACAAGCGGCGCTATTTCCAACTGCATTCCCATTCCCCGGAACTGCTACGGTGCCTGGGACCGTCTGCACCCATCCTTGTTCCGCTAGGTCTTCAGCATCCCAAGCGAACAGAGACTTGTACAGTGCTTGGTCATCCGGCAAGTTTCCTAACCGTCCTTCGATGCTCAGTCCGCGAATCTTGCAGTCTATACCACCGTTCCGGCATTGTTTAATTCCTATTTCCACATAGCGGAAGAATTGGCTCTGGCTACCGAGCAACGTAACGACGGAGTCATGGGAACCGACGTTGATAACGGCTAATTCTTTAAGATGGGCCCAGGAATCCCCAGCACTGACTACCATCATGGATGGAACATAGGACGCATCTGCTGGATCCACGTGTACTTGCAGGCGTTGGATCGTAACTCGTGGGACCATTGTAAGTCGGATCCAATGTTGTCCTACCATACCACAGCTTTGCCAGTACGTGTGTAAGTTACCATCCACTAAACGGTGTGCCCAATTTTCCCGGGATGAAACTCTCAAATCGCGAACGCATTCCGACCAATCTTTCAAGAGATGGACAGATGTGGCATTGGACTTGGTAGTTGAACCGTTGGCTCCGTTGGTCGCCGGTCTTCCTGCGTACGACGGCTGAGCTCCTGGAAGAAGGATCCTTGAGAATGGGTGACGGTGCGAACCGTTGTTGGAGAAACAGTTCTCGCAAAGGTCGTAATCTGCGCAAACTCTGCATTTGTAACGCGGACCGTACAACGGGTGCAAACCGCAGTGGTCGCAAGTCACGTTTGCGTGCACGAACTCCGAAGGGCCTAAGAGTTCAGGCAAAGCATCTGCGTCGGAAGTCAAGGATTCTCCCACCACTTCGAGTTCGGATACCAGTCCAGTCCAGTTGGCTTGTTCAGGGAATTGAACCACGACCTCTAATCCATTGTTTACAATATCTGTCACTGTACCAATGCTACGATGACTAGCAGATCCCCATTTATATTTCGGCGTCGTTACGCTGCGTTTCACTCGAACTTTTTGTCCGACGCAGATTTTTCCCACTCGGTTCCTTGGTTCCCCTGTCAACTCAAGGTGAGCATACCGCATCCAATACGTACCACCCTTCCGCGTCCAATCAACTTGAACGTTCAAATCGTGTAACCCGTCGCGGTCGAGTTTGACAACGCAACCCATGTCGCCGTCGGTAACCTCTTCGTAACTTCGGCAGCATCGAACCCACATCCCAACTTTAATTCTGTCCCGCACATACATAGCGTACTCGTCACTACTTTCAAACGATTGACGGGAGCGGTAACCAGTAGCTAACGGTACCAAGCTAGTCGGCAGTGCGGCCGCCTGAGGTGGTTCGTCGTCACAGTCGTCCGGCTCAGATACAGTTGAGCTTTCAGAGTCCGTGTTCTGTCCATCGTCAGAGTACGTCTGGTCCGGGTTTTCTAGTAACCAACTGACGAGCACATCTACACTCGGTGTACCCAGTTCGCATCCACCTAAGCATTTTACAGCGCGCTCGATACTCAAACGTGAGAAACCCATCTCCATAACTTGTAGAACAGTCGGACTAGGTGGGGATGTGAACCCTAAAGCCCCTTCTTCTCTGGACGGAGCAGGGATTCCTTCTGGTCGATCGTTGCAAGGTAACGGACCAAGAGGATCTTCCAAAGAGGACGATGAGGACGACACTACACTATCGGGCATTTCATGGCCTTGGTTTCTCTCGATATGACGCAGACTGATTACGAACGCTTCCTGGGACAAGTGCTGTAGCAATAGCAATACGGCAACTTCCAACTGTTCAGTAGTGAAATGGGACTTCACGGGACTAGGTTCAGCAGCTCGGCGCAAGATCCGATGTAGGAGTAAACAAGATGGTGATGAATGGGTGACGGTCGCTCGATTGGCACCCAGTTCAGGTAACGACCTTGACTTGGGTAGTGGGACCACCGGAACGGTTAAACTCGGTCCTGGCATGGAAGAAATAAGTGGCTCGTTCACGAAACCTTGCAGAGAATCGGTACCGGTTCCATTTACAGCTTCTTCTGACCTTTCATGTAAGCCGACATTATCCGTGTCCACAGGCGTGCTTTGCATGAGGAGATGCCGGAGTAACGCAGGGTCTTCCAACAGACTTTTGGCAGCTTGCAACTTAACCCAAAACAGCTGTTGACCTCTCAACCCTTCGACTGTAAACTCAACTCCCTCGGGAGAGAACGGTAAGCTCTTTATAACATCTTCCAAACCGGTGGTCACCAGTAAGTTTTGAAGTCCTTGTTGCAAGGATTCGTCGTCTTCGGGTAAGACCGTCACGTCAAATGGCGACTCTTTCAAAGATGTCACGCTGCGCACCGGCATGGTGCATGTTAATCCGGTTGACTGCATGAGTACACGAACTTTACCGTCGTGGTCCATTCGCATGACGGTACCCAGCGCGTCCAAGGAATCAGGTTCATTGTCAGACTTTTTAACGCGCACCGATCCCCCTAACCGTGGTCGCACTTCAATGTCTGAGTGACTCATGATCGCTAAGCCCGATATGACCTCCACCGATTCTTTCGCATTGACCAACCCAAGGCTCTGTAACGCCGACCGCAGCAGGTTAGTTATTCGGACTTGCCAGGTCGGTTCTTTTTGCAGCACCCGAAACAGCGCAACAATTTCAGACGCAACGGTGCTGTTATAATTAGCGGAAAGCAACAAAGGAGGACAAGGATATGCGTTCGGGTTAGCGACGTAGCGCTCCATACAGACTTCAACGGCCGGATCAGGCTTCAAACCCAAAATCGTATTATACAATGACTGACACAGATGACTGAGCAAGTCTTGGTGATCCTCCCCGATGTCCTTGCTAGCTTGAGGTAAGATTCGCTTAAGTAGCTGGAGGACTTGGACCTGGAGCGTAAGGGAATACTGCGACCCGTAGTCAAGTAACACCGTCCAGAGCTTCAACCACGGCGGCGAGCCCATTTCAGAATGGAATGCGCCTTTCGTCATCAAAGCCTTGACGAGACCCAGCGTTGCCCATTCCATGCCTGCTTCAGGTGGATCGGATAGATAATGAGCCCTGATCCCCTCTCGTAACCAAGTGGACAGCAGGCTTCGGGTCTCGGAACTCAGCAAGTTCCCTTGAAGACCAGATTGTAGCCACAAGGTCATCATGAGTTCGGATACTTTCTGGTGTACGAGGCTGGCAGGAATGCCAATGGCAGTTAATTGCGCTTGATTTTCACCTTCTGCGTCTTCGCCGTCCTCTCGGTCCGTGTATTCTGACTCGTTGCTGGGAGACGGAGCGTCAGCCAATCTGAGGTCGTATTTACCCTCTTTGCCCATGCGGTAGGAGTTTGTCGATCCGTTATCCCACTGTACTCGGATCCAGCCGTCATAACCCAACTCGCTGATGACGCGACCCTCGGCCGAACCGTTCCCGTCCTGGTCGCCCCATTTCCAGTCCGGTCCACGGACGACGCGACACCCGATTTTCATGCTCGCGGCCATCTCGGGACCGGACAACGGTGCGGAATAATGGTGACGCTGGTGAAACGCGTCGTGGATGCAGGCATGTACATGATTGTCCATCCAATCTGCCTGGTACTGCGACTTGGCCGAATGGGATCGCTTGGACGTTATTTTGCAAGTTCCCATTATTTTACTCAAGCACGCTAGCGTGCCCAACAGACCCGAGTGGACCAAGAACACCAGTTCGTCCGTCGCTAAGGGATGAGCCAATAACGACAACAGGAACAGAACTCCGCGAAAGGTCTCGTTCAGTTCGGACGAAGATTCCGCGAACTGACTCACGTTGTAGGTCAGCGACTGCAACCGTTTCAAAGCCCAGCTCAAGAGACCCCGGCGTACCAAGCCTAGTCTGATAACGTCCTTTTGTCTCACGACGGACAACCTGTGATTCCACACCCCCAAGACGTTCGGGCTCCGTTCTACGATGCCAAGCCATCCCGCAAGGACGTAGAGATGCGTCGAGGCGAGCGACTCTTCCTCCAGAAGCAGAAGAAGCGTACGGTACCCGTTAATGCGTACCTCCGCCCTCCGGACCTGCGCTTGCAACCCTTTGCGCAAAGAACTCAAATCACCAATATCCTCGCACAGGACAAAATCCCATACCGTTTGACTAACCTGGCGACGAAAAGCTTCGTCACTCACCCGGGTTTCGCCGCGGGGCTGACTAGCGAACGTGGATTCGTACGAACTGGACCAAACGGTGCGCTCAGCTTCGTGTGCCGCCACGATAGACCGCAAGCCGAGGTTCTTGATGCTCGCGTTGAGCGCGTCTTCGGGTCGTTCGCGCCACAAGTTGACGAACACCTCCGCAGCGCTACTGAGGCGTTTGGCGCGAATCAAGCGCCGCACCACGCGCACCCATCTTGACGGCTGAACGTTCTGCGCTTGGGTCACCCCTGTCGGTGTAGTCAACTTACTCCGTACCGAGTGCGCTGGCAACACTTCTGTGAGCAAGAACCGGGCGCGTTCCAAGACCGGCATACAAACTTCTTTGTAAGAACGATTCTGATCCTGTCGGACCCGCACCAGCCGCCACTTGCCCGACTCTACGGCTCGTAGTAAATCTAATAACACAGATGGCGGCGCAGCACTGGGTGTCGCAGCATGTCCCAATTGCTGCGCCCATTGTAGTATCGGTTCAGTGAGCCCTAAGTGATAAAACAAGACTGCTAAGATTGAACGCCCAACTTCATCCACCGGATGATCGGCACTAAAATTCATTGCCACGCCGATCCCTTCCTGCTCGCGGATCTGCGCCACCTGGGACCAAAACGCGTTCACCCAGGGCGTTTCCGAAACCCCTAGCGCAAAACTGTTGAGGAATTCTTGGTACTCGCTCAAGTTACTGGCCATCGGCGAACACAATTTCGGCGTGGCGTCTCGGTCGCTGCCTTCTTTGTCTTCCTCGTACGGATCTTCACGTTTGACTTGCGACAAATCCAATCCAGCCTGCAGTACTGGCGAGCTGATCCAAGCGCTGCACAGCTTTTCTTCCACAGTGAGGGGCAAACTGTCCGCTAGGAGGCGACAGTGCAAGCCTAGCAAGATGGCTTGCCAACGCTGTGTGTTGAGTACAGTCGCCGAGGCGGCTTTGACCTCCGACGACGTCACTGACGCGTCTTCCCCTTCGCTGTCGTTTTCCAGCTGGCCGATACAACAACTCGTCATGAGCTTTTGCGCGTTGGGCGAATGGGGACACGACTGAAACTGGCGCGTACAATCCAGACCAATGAAACTCCGCGACAACTCTGCGCAGGGGATTTCCCTTAACACATCATGCACGTCGTACACTTTCTTGTCAATGACAAGCCAATGCCCGCCATCTTTGCAATGGTTTTTGAAATCGGACAACCGCACGATAGGCGGAACCTTCTTGTCGACCGTGAAACTTCGCGGATGAGAGGGAGCCCTCAGACTACGGAAATTTTGACCTTCTAACCCTTCATCGTCGCCGTCCAGCCATGCGCATTTGCTTGCAAACTTTTGCCATAACCTAAGATGTAAAATATTATTAAATACCATAATTAGAAATAGGCACACTTCTTTAAAATACCAAATCTCTGAAAAAAGGTTTAAAAAACGTATGGAACTTCACAAACTTAGGTTAACTTCAAAAATTACTTCGGAACTCGTGAATATTCACGAAGAGATCGAACATAAGAAATCCAGATTATTCCAAGAAACTTTTAACACACTAAGTAATCTTCTTAAGATGTTTAAAATTTCCCCCAAATTTGTAAGAAACCCCAAATTCGTCAGAACTCATGGAAATTGCAAAAAAATCCTCCAATAATACTGAATAACTACTAATCGGAAAAGATATACATAAAAGAAATAGTTATACTTCTGTAAAGAGACCAATGGCGCGAGGTCAATCGTGACGCAAGTTTCCGGCTTTGAAAGGTGCAAAATGAGTAAACTGAGTAGGAATTCCGGGTACAGAACTCCAGAGACACTTAGCCGCAGTACGCGGGCCAAACCGGCTGAGTTTTTTATGACGTTTTGAGCTAGACGCGTCGCGCAGGTTAACGCTTTTTCGACGTGGTCGCATACCATTCTTATATAGCGGCCGAAAACATCCGAAGGGAGGAGCACCACGGGATTGGACGCCAGGATGCGAGTAAAGAGCAAACGTTGGAACTGAAGCAGTAAATTCAAGCCAGTAGGACATGCCCACTGCTCCCAGTGCTTGGCCTTGTCGTGGGCGCACAGCTCCAATGAATGGATCGTGTACTGCAAAGAGTGACTCAACAGTTGTTGGACCAGATGAAGAAACGCCGTTCCTATCGATTTCTCCACACTTTCTCCTACGAAGGCATTACATTACAACACGTTACACACATATTTTCGGGAAACTCCCGAAAAATTCTCAAAGCAACGTTAAAGTTACAAAAGAACATGAAAATGAAGACAAAACCTCGATAATAAGATGACAACATCCTTTCAGCTTTTCTTTTAATAACTTCTACAATAAAATATAAAAAATCTGCAATAAATTTTTTTTCGGAAATCTACACTAAAAGATTCTAAAAATCTACACTAAAAGATTTTTGAAAACCATATTAAAAGATTTTAAAATCTATAAAAAGATTTTAAAAATCTATAATAAAAGGTTCTAAAAATTATAATAAAAGATTAAAAAAAATAAAGTAAAAGACAACACTCTATAATAATATAACAACCTTTCAGCATTTGTTCAATGGCTTGTTCCAAATCCGTTTCCTGCATAAGGGACGTCACCAAAAGATCGGTCATGAAGCGTTTTCCGATTGATGTCTGCCCACTGCTGATATCTTCGAAGCTCGGATTGGCGCCCAACAAAGAGGACAGTGCTTCGGCCCGTTCTTTGGCCGTCGGTAGTAACACGGGCCACCCGATTTGCAAGACTTCTTGTGCTTGAGCTTGTATCGGCCCTAAGGTGGGCGGGCCGCTCGCGAAGTCAATCACCATCGTCTTCAAGCGTGACCATAAATTGGGCGGGAAATTTGCCCGCGGATTCGGCACGACATAAGCCAACTGTAAACGCAAAAGTCGTAAACACGCCACTGCCATGCATTCCACAGCTTGCGAAGGCGGCCAATCCAGTTTGCCCACTAAGGAGCACTCCACACGCGTCAAAAGACTCTCTAAACATGCGAAAGTCGCTGGGCTGGGATCCAATACAAAAGGAATTCTAACGTATGAAAAACAACCATGAAAAAAATTCACCAACATGTAAGAGAATCGTAAAAAAATTTACTTGTCGGTTGTTGGGAATTCTGGGGTGGAAATCAAGCGATCCAAATGGCATAAAACGATCACAGCAACTTGCTGAATATCAATGAGTTGGGTTTCATCGTCGGGAAGGTCCAAAAATCGTAAAAAGCACGAAGTAGGCAAAAGCTGTCGAAAATAAATCCATAAATCCAATAAATAAAAGTAAACAAATAATAAACGAAAAGAAGAATAAAGAGGCTGAAGAAGATTCTTTCAGGGTTTTTCTCTCCCTAATTACTTGATTTTCTCCGGCAAACGTGCTCGTAGAATCGGAATACGGGAAAGTAACTGACAGCGTTTCTAATCGGTGTAAGAACGGAACAAGAGGTGCTACTTGACTTTGTCCCACTCGGCGGTTGTCGCCTTGGCCCTCGCTGCTCAAGTCCCACAATTTGAACAAGAACAACACCGCTTTGAGCATCGAGTTCAAGGAACCTTCTTGAAGACACAGTTCCAAGTACAAAGCTAAAGCGACATGGACGTCGCTCGCGGGAACTGGCGTCGCGTCTTCACCGAAGATCACGGATTCCAGGAAAGACTTGGTTTTCCCCACCATTTCCAGCCATAGGGGAGACACGGACTCTTGGGCGAATAAAGCGGCGGGAGGCAAGCACAATAACGCTTCTAGTGTGTCTTGTAAGAACTCGCGGCACAAGTCGCTTCCATCGCCTTTAAATTGCGCAAAAAATAATAGACAGATAAATAAAATAAGAACTAAGCACAATAAAAATATAATATTGTACTATAAGAATAAAATAAGTAAACAAATTAAATAAAAACTAAATGCAATAAAAGTAGAATATGATGAGAATAAAAATAAAGTAAAAATAAAATAAAGAATAAAATAAAACGCAATAAAAATTCAGTAAAATAATCTCTGAGATAATATGCTGTACCTGAACGCCAAACACGACGAAGAAATGTGAAAGCGAAACTGAGCGCAGCACGAGAACCGACTCGACCTAAAGTTGAAGCCAAGTCTAACCTAAAATAAAGAAAAAAAATATTTCTCTAAAATTATTTCTTTTAAGTGAAATTACTGTTTTGGGTCGTTTCTCTTGGGAATTTCCTTCGAAATCAGTTCAGTTTCGGTTCGGGAATGGGTTTCGGGGATATCTTGTGGTTCGGCGGCAAGATTGGCGTTGATGAGGTCACAAGTTTGAGAGTTTTCGTACGCAGATTTAATAAGAATCAAGCGGCGGACCATAAGACTTATTTGAGGCATGATAAACGCTGCTTCGCCACATTTCGAAAGCACTTCCGCATTTAACCCGTTCACGATATCCGAAACGCCAGTGGCGTCTGAAATAGATAGAAAAATGATTTAACATTACAGTTATTTTCGCTTTTAAGGTACGAAGTTATATTTACAGTGCAGATGTATCAATTTAAGAGATATTTACTCGGAACGGAGCCCCACTGCCAAGCTTGAAGCGTTGACTGGTACTTTTGATGCCAATCTGGGGAGTTTTTCGCTCCTCCACGCCATTTATTACCAACTGTACTTTCTTTAAGCTTGGGAATGCCAGACGATGGAGCGATTGTGGGAGGTTTGTAATCTTGGAGAAACTGGTTGTTGAAATCTTTTACTTTTAAGCTACCGTCCCGGACTCGTTTGTTCCATTCATTCACCAAAGCTTCGCTGGTCATTAAAGGCGGCAGACCGGACAAAGTTAAGCCATTCCTTTCCGTTTTGGCCTGGTTATTCATTGTTGAGAATTTTTATAGAATTTACACATAAAAATGGTACATGGCATAGCAGAACAACACATTGTTAACGTGAAATCAATAAGGCGTTTCTGTCGAACATCTTGTGTTATGCGTTCCAATATTGTCAAATTCCGTCTGCAAAACAATGGTAGTACACTCGTAGAAGGATGTGCACTCACAGTAAGAAGTACTCAGAAAGATATTGGAGCCTCAACGTGCGGTGTAAGCGCCTCTTACGGAAAATGTATATACCAAAGCCTGTTTTCTCCAACATTTCATGTTTTATGTAAGAAATGTGATTATAGAAATAAATATAGAAATATATCTGAGCATAAAAAATAAATGTCAACATAAATGTGTGTAGTGAAGTATGAATATATCAATTTCCTTCCACCAAATATATCAATTCTCATACATCGAGAACAGGATATGAAATGTGATCACGTAAAACCTTTTTCGCTGTATTCAGAGTTTAATTAACTATCACTCATCTATTAATACTTTCACTATTATAGGAAATTTCAGACACATTTCGCCTTTCAGTCTTGCTTTTCGAGCTCCATTTTGAAGGACAAACCGGTGTTCGCTAGGTTTTCCGCCATCCATTGATCTAGACGGGCGTTCATTTCGGGGGTAAAGTGATTCTTCCAATCGCCAGTCTTGCCTAATGTATGCCGTTATAATGTTAGAAACAGGTAATTTAGAAAAATTTTAGTAACTGGTTTACGAATTTAACCCATTACAAATAAACTTTACCTTTCCGAAAGAAATTTACATCAGAACCGATAGCTTCTTCATTTTGAACGAGTTTCGTGAAATCTAATTTCTTTTTGCAGCTTTCGAACTTGGAATGCTCAACCAACGCTGTAATTTGCTCCTCACTAAGCTCCTTGCCCAAAAACTTAGCGATCTTCAAAATTTCTCCTCTCAAGTCCTAAAAAAAACACGAAAAATGTAAAACTGTGTTCAAGCATTTAAGATATTCGAAACAAATAAATATACAAATTACAGATTTCAAATCTTCGTAAAACGTAAAATGCATATTGGGATGATCACGTTTGGCCCAAGCTTCCAATACAGTGTCAAAATAGGACGTTCGCGGAGTTTCGCTTCTCATAAACTGCTCGGCGAAATCATCGATGGTGCCGTTGAACATGTAATCTTTGTACATTTTCAGGTAATGAAAGTTAGACACGATGACATCTTTGGGATTCCTTGCCACATATACAATTTTGGCCGTGTCTAATATTTTGGGTGGCAGAACGTAAAATGGTAAATGAGTCTTGAAATGTCGAGGAGGTGGCATGTTCTTTTGTCGTTCCAGCGACAAAATCACATGCGCCAATGGTGTCATATCTCCGATCGGAGTTTCGTCGTTCGGATCCACGACTGGCGCATAAAAACATAACCTTCAAGCAATGCTATGTTATTCAATCATACTCTTGTGGTATGCCTATGGATTATTTTGGAAACTTACTCGAAATTAGGCACGCGAACCAGCACGTTAGCCTTACTCGCCTCCTCGTAATTGCAATCGTGATTAACGAGCCACACAATTTCCTGTAGCCAAGTGGTACCTAAGTAACATGGACTAATTCTCAAGTCGTGATAATTCATTGTGGCATATGACGACATAATTTTAGAACATCTGGGCAAAACATTAAAATATTTAGGACAAATTGTGCCATTGAATAAAAAACTAATTTTAGGATATTGCAGAGAAATGGTTTTGGAATACTATTTAAAATAGACTTCAGCTATCTAAGAGATAACATTTTCTCCGTACCACTTTTAGGGAATCCGATAAGCCAAACATCGTCAGGATTAACTTCGAAATTGTGCAGCGCTTGGGCGCCTCTCCACATAGAAGAGTGCATTACGTAACCTCCCGGTTCACCGCGGAGAAATTGTGCTCGCAAATTGGGATAAAATGTGCGAATTTTGGCTTCTCGCTCAGGTTCGAATGGAACAGGTTTTACGTTTAAAACTAGTGGTGTGGGAGCCATGGTGTACGTTGTAGTGCAAGTAAGGTGTTACAGTGTATGAAAAAGACTGTGGCCGACGAATATCTGAACCGACAAATAAAGGTGATGCATGCGTTGTGCTGATATATATGGCTAGGGAACTCCGAGATTCCCATCGCGTAGATAAGCTTATACTATTGAAAGGCAACAGAAACGCGAAATCTGTTAAGTCTGGTTGCTATGAAATTATCAGTCTCTCCTATTAAGCTAGTTGTGAAGAAACGTAGGTGAAAGAGCAGGCTTAAACAGTAAGTGAAGCTCGATTCGATTAAAAGTGCAGCTCATAGAGCAGAATTCGGGGGGGGGGGTGTATTAGACCCTCTAGCCCCCTCCCCTGGGCATGGTTGCATGTCCCTTCTGCTGCCTCAGACTACTTCAGCGCTTTGAAGCCACGGGATGTGGGATGCGCTCTGCTCAGTCAGCGTGGCCGGACGAACTGTGTCCACTGCGGCTTATATTCGATCGGCAATGACTTACTGTAAAACTTTAGTTCATGTGTTCGATTTTTCTCTCTGTTATGTTCTTTTAATTTAAGAATATTTACGAAGAGTGTTTTGGGAGTTTGCCTGCCCAACCATTGAGCGAGTTTTGATTGAGAATTAATCCAAGGGTAAGTTCTCGCCACATATGGGAGGTGTCGCTGGGTGTTGTTCGGTCATAATGTAACGATGTAACGATCAAATCGTTGCGAGACGAAAGCTGTTAATCTATAGCTACACCCAGAAATTTAGCTTTCTTACGCCATAGCAAAGTTAATGTATTTTCAACAACTTTCTTTTTTCTACTGCCATTTCTAATGTAGACTTCGTCAAGTTAAAGTATTAATACAGCTTATCTAACGCCATTAGTCACGATACTGACACGATGACATTCAGTAAAGCTAATGCAGAAACGCGAAATGCTTTTAGGTCGACAGCAATCACGGAATGCAGCTTGAATGACAGACTTTTAACATTTCATAAATTCCAAGTATAATCGCAAACGGGTTTATTTCCAAAGAAACATTCGCTTGATATATATTCAAGATAATGTCGGAAATTCCGAACAAATAACTAAATAGTTAGCCTTAGATGACTATGAAGTCTACGGCTGTGCTATATTGAGTGTCATATTTTCTATACGAATACTTTTTTTATCCTAAGCCCGCAATAGACGAAAGCTTACGGGGGGTTTTCAATAAAAAAAATCCTAAGTTGTTATCGTTGGTGCTTTCAGTGTATCTTAGTATCTACCATTTATCTTTAGAGGGATTTCCCATGCTATAACCCTATCATTATAATGATAATTATGTGCGAAAATAGATCTGACCGCAAGAGCTGCGCTCGTTCAACTGGACTGGGGAGTTATACATTTAATTGATGCAAAATGACACAAAATTACTCAGACACAGATTAAGTAGAGAAGCACCTAGTATAAGTGATAGGTAATGAGGCATAAGTAGACCATGAAGTTAAGAGCGGCTAATACTTCAATGCTTATCTTTGAAGTTTGGATCTTAGCACGTGCACTCCACTGCTTTGTATATTAAACAAAAAACTTTTCAGTTATCTTAGGGCAAAGTCTGGTTTCTGTCTTAGGGAACTGAATCCCATCGAACTGAATGAGCCCAATGAACTAGGAATAGGACAAATACCACGTCGAAGAAAGTATATTGAACCGCACTGACTTAAGCCAAAAATGGCTGTGATTTAACTAGAATAAGAAAGCCCTTCACTTTGAACAGTTTACAGTTTATTGTCATGTATTTCTAAATTCAATTGTCCGTCCGCCGGTTGCGAAGGGAAATTACATATAAATAAATTAATTTAGGATAAATAAATACTCGGCTTGCAGTTCTGGCTATTGTGCTTCACTCTTGGTTTCGGTGTTAGGCACTAAAAAGAGAAAATACCGAAAAAACGTATTAATTAATGAATTACAATCGGATGTAATATTATTAGTCAAAAGTGATTATTTACTCACCATTCAGCGACTTTTCGAGGTTCCTCACATTTGAACGTACGGGTGTTGAAAACCTGCCCCTCGGGACATCCCAAAAGGCGGGGTTCCCCATTCGGCATGCAAATAAAGTAGTACTGGCAGCAACCGGGTTTTTGAACATTTAGGCCTTGCCGGTAATAAATGTCAATCACGGTTTGGTAATCCGAGGAAGGGTAATAGCTGTAACCGCCGTAGTTGTTCATGTAAGTGCCGTAGTCAGTGAGGTAGGTGGGGCTGCCATAGTTGCCATAGTTGCTGTAGCTTCCGTAATTGCCGTAATTTCCAAAAAAGCGTCCTCCACGAGCTGCTTTGCAAGTAATGTTGTATATTTGGTGAGCCGAACAATTGGGCACGTTGACAGTATCGGGAAAGACGCAAACTTGGAGCTGGGGTGAGAAAATTAAACCAAACGGACACGTGAAGTTCGAGCCTCCTAACGTGAACCGGGTGCACGAGTTAGGAAGCGGTTGGAGCGCGAAACCCGCGGTTGAAGCCGTTGTGGTCGCGTTGGCCGCTGCTGCAGTTGTCGTAGGAGTTGTTCCAGCTTGCGTCGTCGTAGGAGTAGGCGTTACAGTTGTCGTTGAGGGCGCTGTTGTAGTTTGGTCGGGAACTGGAATAGAACAAACAATTAACATTTGAGGGACAAACAACTCACTAGATGGCGATACCGGTATGGGGCAAAGGACTAGCCAAAGCCGATGCGGCTAAAATAACGAAAGCGACGTAGTAAACCATGATTCTTCTGGTATGTTCTGCTTGATGAAGCTCTTGTTGTCTTGGCTGATGAACAGATGATGAAGAACTGATGCTATTCCTCAAGAAAGATAGGTTACTTATAGTCCTCAAACTTGCGGCACAGGGTTAACCAGTGACCTGGGGTGACATTCCTCGAAGGATCAGCTCCTGGCTTACATTGGTCATCATCCTGGCGAAAGGTGCGTCCATGATTATTATGGGTAATCGGAATCGGTTGGGAGTCTTGCTGTCGGGTTGTTGCCATCATGAATGTCGTTGATGAGGTGTCGAGGACAAACGTTGCCGTTGTCTGTGTATCATTGTTTCACATCCTTAACAGAAAAGCATCATTGATCCCTTTTGTTATGCGAGAGTCAGATGCCTCAGTCATCATTGCTTAACATTCTTGAGGTGCCGAAAGCACACATTGCGTTTGTGCAATATGACAGTAGTCTATGTCTGTATTGCGTTCTCGGGTTAGCGAAGACAAAAATGACTAACGTATCAACGAAATACTTACGAAAGTATAGTTCTGTATATAAACGTTGACCACACCACAGGAATATTATTTTATCGTGTAATATCGTCAGAAAGTCCAATAGAAAGCGAATTTGCTTGAACATAAATTTGAAACGGTTGTTGTTTTTATTTATTTGACTGTTAACTATAACAGACTTACCGATCAGTTTATTACATTGATATGCCTAAAACTTCGTTTAATTAATTAATCGATTGCACGTTTATTTATTCATTAATTTATTTACTTTATTTTAGTTATTAATTTCATTGATTTCTTTAAACGTATATTTTTGGAGTAAGACGACTAAACAATCCTGGGATATCGAATTTACTCTGCATTTGCGGTAACACGTTTAACTCTTTTAAGCTTGGTTACATACGCTTTTCCGAGGTACATTTTTAAATAAAGGGTCTTTTATATAGTTAGCCAACCGAGCAATAGCTATCAAAGTGTACAACAGTGAAAACACCATGAGATAACAATAATAAAATCCATTCAACGAGGAAAAGAGAAACAACTATCTTAAAAACAACATGTCTTGAAAAGCTTGCTTACTATCTTCTTTTTGGTTAAACCTGCCAGAATATTAACTTAACAAAACCACTGTAAAAACGTCTTTTTGAAATCTCTCTTACAAACTTTTGACTTAAACTTGCCCGGATATTAATTTATCTCGCATAGAAAACGCAACGGGCGAAAGTTGCACTGGGTTCATGCCTGAAACAGTTCGATTTCGTACATCGGTTGGAGCGTGGTCTCCGACTTCTTCAGTCTTCTGTGGCACAGGTTTTTCCTTTTCGAGTTTCAGAACTTCTTTACGATGCAAAATACCACGATCAGTAAAATCGACACTGTCTTCCCACGTCACGCTCTCTTCCGGTACCGATGGCGACATTCGCAGCCGCAATCTGAACAAAAGTTAGATCATCCAAATCACTCAAAACTCTACAGCACAAAACATATCAAAGGCTTAAAAGTAAAAAAAAACGTAAAAAATAAAAAATATCAAAAACTTAAAAGAAAAAAAGTTTCCGAAATTTAAACGTCAAAAAATAAAAAACTTAAACACTCGCAAAATTTGTTTAAAAATTGAAATTAAAAACAGCGTTCTCAAAAGTAAAATAATGTCAACTGCTCATAAAATATGAAAATCTTTAAAAATCCTTAAAAATTATTTTTAGAATGATAATCTCGTGAAAACATATATAAAAAGAAAATCTTACATTATTCTAAAAACAATTGAAAAAAGCGTGTAAAATACGTAAAATCATGTAAAATGTTGATTCATGGTTTTCTACAAATATTTTTTATAAAAAAGATTACAATTAAAAAGTGAATTAATTTAGAGGCAGAAAACACTGAAGAAAATGACAGTTTTACTTGAATGGAGATCCGACTTCTCGCTTGCATTTCTTGAAGTAAAAATACGCCGCTATGGCCAAGGCTGTAACCACGCCTAGGCAGACGACCACTGACAGAACCGTCACACCAGTACCGTCGGTTATATCCAGATCCGCGTGATTAACCTTATGGGCCTTCATGCCATGTCTAGAACGAAAAACCCAAGCCCAATTTAAATACTTTTGGTCAATTTGTTCGTTGGTTTCATGTTATGCTTCTTATTCACTGTTTCTTCAAAAGCGTACTTAGAATGTTCAGCCGGTATCATACACTTGCGCTTGTTACTAGCCAATACTAAATGCGACGGACAATGACAAGAAAATTCGTTCTCGTGTGGTAGGCATAGATGCGAACATTGGCTTTCTCGACAAGGATCCAAATCTGAAAAATATAGCATTCCCAAATCAATACTAACAGCAAAAAAAGAATAATAAACGTTTAGGAAATAGGAACAACTCTGAATTTAGCGTAGGTCGTTGCCGTGAGACTGTTTTACTAGTTAGATTTCCAGATCTTCCAAAAATAGCTTCATACGTACATCATACATCAAGTTTTCTGTTACGACTGTTATAACTTACACAGATTGGAAAGAGTAAAAATCCTTTGTAGCAAAAAAATAAATAAACGAAACATGGGAAAATACAAAGATCCCTCGTACACTAATTTCAGTTATTGTGCTTACTGATGGCTTTTCGAAAAAAAAGTACAAGAGCTGACCTGAAGTTGGCTGAAGCGTGGGATGAACAACACGGATTGCGCGCAGCGCTTCACCAGTCCGAATTTCACGAGTTTCACTCGAATTTGTGACTGAGAGTGAATGCACGTGATCTTGGGCAAAACACAACCAAACTATGGTATCGCTGAAGAACGCCAAGGATATCGGAGATCCGTCCTTTAACAAGAAAAATACACATCAGCGATTTAGCCAGGCAAAAGCAAAAATAACGGAAATAAATAAGTAAACCAAACATATACAAATAAATGAAAATGAAAAGACTAAACGAAAAATATACCAATAATGAAAAAGTCTCGAAATAATAAATACTGAACATAAGTGTTTTTTGTTTTAAAAAAATAGAGAATTCAATTAATTTTCTCTTAATACCGTTGCTGCGACGATGACATGTCGGTTTTGGCCATCGTAACCGATTACTTCTATACGACGTAGGTGTAAATCCGCCCAATAGATGTTCTTTTTTATGGTATCCAAGGTTAACGCCATCGGATGGAAGATCTTGTGCTTGTCTAACACGACAGCAATCGACGCGTTGAGGGACGAACGAACGATAGCTCCCTGAGCTTGGCTTCCAGTTCCGTAAAAGGATTCCGTCCATATCAGAACGTTCCGCATTGGATCAACAACTAAATCCGTGATGAGTCCTTGGCGACGAATGAGTTGGTATGATTGCTGCAACGCAAACGACCAAACCTACGCAGCGATAGTCGAAAGCGCAAAAGTAGGTAACATCCCATAAATTAATAATAAAGTAAAAAAATGGAAAAGTGAAATTATTGCACATAAAGTTAGTACCAAACCCGACAATATGACGTCCGTTTCTACAGAAGTAAATATAGTAACTAGAAAAGCCACTAGATGGCACAGAATGAAGACTACATCATAACAACGAGGGAAAAAAGAATAGCTATATGTACTATAATATCAGAAGTTTCTTCCGAAGTGCTGGAGGAAACCAAATAGACATAATCCGCGTTCCAATTCCAGGCTATGGTATTGAGGTAATGCCCTGGGATACTTCCGACATGTTGTAGAGTGGTCCAAGTGTTCGGTGGCTCTAATGTTGTTCGATAGATGTCACCTTTGCCTAATTCGTTACGGGAAGCGTACTAGACATGTTTCTTGTCAACTATACTAATAACTATATTTTTTACTTGTCGTAAACACCAGCGTTTGAGTTCGTGCATTGAAATCAATAGCTTCGACCGGAGTACTAGCCAGCCGAGCCAGTACTTGAAAAACATCAGAGGAGGTGAAGGTTGCAAATTGGACATCGTTGCTGGTGGCCAGTACCAGTCGCGGCTTCTCCCCTAAAAGTACACGAAAACGTTAGAATACACTATCACGCACACTTGGAACCGTTCACTCCTCGTATTTCCACAAATTCTTCAAGGTATGTAGTCAAGTATGAAGACCAAATATCAATTATATGCGGAAAATCTAATTACCTTCTAATTTACAGCTTCTCCTGTCTAAACCGAGGGAAAATCCGGACGCACACGAACACTTGTACCCGCCTTTCACGTTCTCGCACTGATGGGAGCAAGGAATATCCTCTTCGCATTCATTGATATCTTCACAATTGTTATTAACCATCCGGTACCCGGTACTACACGAACATACTGGCCCAAATGGTGATGGCCGACAAGTCTGATGCTTCGAACACGCCCCCGGATTAACGCAGGCCGTATCTACAAAAAATAATTAGAAATCACAAGAAAAAAGACAAGTTACTTTTCCAAATCGCTTGGTAGTAAAAAGCTAACGAAACTAATTTTAATATAGAACTCCGTTAAGTGTATCAATAAAATAGATTCGTAAGTACAGAAATACAGTAAATACTAGAAAGTCCACTGCGAAAAAGAAATACCGAACACAAAATAAATAAACATATAAGAATAATAACAATAGTAATAAATAATAATAAAAAATTAGACTACAAATCAAATTTTAAATAAAACACATAAAAATATGCTAATAATAATTCGAATAATAATAAAGAACATAATGATAATAAAAACGGAATAAAGATTTAAACGCTAATGACAAAGAGGGTATATTACCGCATTGCATGCCTTCGTCCGTTGTATCAACGCAATGTGCTTCCTTATCACAGACCAAAGACCAGTCAATACATTCGCCTGACTTGCACATGTACCGATGGCCGCATTCCATGGTCCGGTTCTCGACGAATTCTTTCACCCGATTCTCCTCAGCGGAATTCTTCCCCACGCAAAAGCTTTCCTCCGATCCTTCGGGACAATCTTCTTCCCCGTCACAGACGTACGCGCGCGGGATTTTGACCGTTTCATCTTCCGGACACTTGTACCAGTTCAGGCATTCTCCCTTACAGTCCTTTTCGTCTTCCCCACCCTCGCAGTCCTGCACGCAGTCACATTTAGCGTTTTGCGGTATACATCTCCCGCTGCTCCAGTTGCACATAAAAGTATCGGCCGGGCAAGTATGGCCAACCACGGGCTTGGAGGTGGAAGGCTGACTTTCGTCACAAGAAATTTCGTCGGAGCCATCGGTACAATGTACGTCGCCGTCGCAGAAGAGATCCTCCGGCAAACAGTAACCGTTGTTACAGGCGGATAGACCCTGGGGGCAAGTTATGGGTACTTTGGCTGTTTGAGTGTTGTTACATTGGCTTTCATCGTCTCCCAATGGACAATCCGAAAATCCGTCGCAAATCCACGGAAGATTAATACATTTGGTGGTATTGCCTTCGCAATGATATTGCGCGTCAGTACATTTTTCTGCAATATCAAATAATAGTTTATAGATTGGGGGAAATCATTAACAATGACACAAGGGCATCAGTGCAAAGGTTATCAGTGCATCCATTGTTGTAAACGAGAAAGTTGTAAAAGGCGATAAACGTATGAAACATGCTAGTAAAACAAATGTTTGTAAAAGGGGGTACAAATATAGGCGGTACTCCATACATATTGTCCCATTTTTACGGGACAGTGAATTCCTACTATGGCAACCTGGTGTTAAAATTTCAAAAGAAAGTAAAAGCAATATAATAACCAAAGTATGGGCTGACCTGGGCAATTAGCTTCGTCAGAGCCGTCAGCGCAATCATTGGAAGAGTCACAGTGTTCGGCGATTAAGTAGCATTGTTTTCCATTGGCACACTTAAATTCCGTCTCTAAAATTTAGCCAAGAAGGATTTTTTAAAATTCATTTCTTATTGTATTACATTTATAATTCTTTTTATTTTTTGAATACTTCAAACTGAATTTAGTTTCGATGAGTAAATTGATTACTTGAGTCACAGATGGCCATAGGACAGTGTTCGTGTTCATCCGAGTTGTCTGGACAGTCAGTTTCGCCATCGCATTCGTAAATGTCACGAATGCATGTGTTATCTTGACATTTGAAATAAAAAGGACTACACTGAACTACGGGAGCAGGTGTTGTGCAATCCCTTTCATCCTCCCCGTTAGGCAAGCAATCCTGCACTCCATCACACCTAACGTAAAATATTGTTTAAATTCAGTATTTTCCTTAACCATAAACCAACAATGGCGTCTTTACTTTGATCTGATAGAAATACAAATGCCAGTACTACATTGCCACTCGTTTTCCAAACAATCCGTCCTCCGTACGCAATGCGTTCCATTCACGACGCTAAATCCGACCTCACACAGGCAACGCTGAGATTTAACACCAGATCCATAAAGATAATATATGAAAAGCTGAGTAATATGCTATTTATTACTCGTCCAGAGCCGGTGGGAAGACATATTTGGTCACAACCTCCATTTGTAATTCCGCATGGGTAAGACAAATCGCGTGTTTCCGGTGTATGCACTAATACCAAATGTCGCAGGTCGTCGTTAGATGGCGAGCCTATCGATATAATGTTAAATCCGTTACGCTTTTTCTGCAAATGCTACTCTCGACTGTACTAAGAATAGTGAAATCCATTCAGCGAAATTATGTTACATCAAATACTTTCAACTTCTGGTCTAGTTTTGGTTATATGTTAAGAATATAATTATTAAGAAACTACTAAAACAAATACGTTAGCTTCCGGTACAACATAGTTATAGCTTTCAAATTAATTACTGAGCGTTCTGCAAATTCTCCAATACTTCATTTTTAATATGCGCTGTTTGCTATAATCTTGTAAGGCGTAATACCTATGTGTAGAGGTCGATCTAACTGCATCGTCAAGGTATTGATAGCTTGCAAATGTGTAGATTGTAATCGTTCCGCCCAAAACAACGTCGGACCCATGAGTGCAAGGCAGTTAGGAACTCCAAGGTGCGATCGAACGATGCCGTGATCACTTTCGTCCCACCTGGCTCTTTCGATGGTACCTTGGTTTGGATCGGACCAATATAAATAATCGGTCACTTGATCGTAAGCCAGAACGGTGCCTGGTCCGCTGACATACGGTACGAATGGCCGGACGGTTAAATCCGTCAAGTTCAGACGTACAACACGGAAGAGTGTCCCATGCTGTGGGCTTATGAAACCGTTCTCAACTACAAACGCAACTCTGAAATGAAAAACATTCACTGTAGATACGAATCTAAGATATTTATAAATTTCTAAAGAACAAATTAATCAAATAAAAATATATCGTGACGCAAGTTTTCCGCCCCGTGTACAGAAAACGAGTCCCCGGGTTCTTGGAAGTCGAAACAGGGAATAGTGGTGGGTAAACTTGTATTACGCCGGACACACCGGCAAGCTCTACTTGGTTATAATGCTCACAGCGGTAACCCACCCTATAACAATCCACTCTTAATGCCACGGTTCGGCCATTCACCACTTGTTGCTAATCACTCTTCTACCTGCTTAGCACTCGATTAGCCCTCAACTAGCACTCTCTTAGCTCTCATTAGCACTCTCTTAACTTCCGATCAGCACTCTACAACGACTCTACAACCACTTCTCAACGACTCAACTTGGACTAACTACTTAGCGTTGCATCGGCTGCCAAGTCGGCTTTGTCTACGTGCATGGACAAGCCGACTCAGCAGACGCCGGTCATCCTATTCCCGGCATCCTGGGTCTTGAGGCCCCCGGATAGCGGGCATAGGATGACCGGACACCCGTGCAACCCAGTCTCATGCAAAAGCGTTGCACATGTTAAAATATGCGTCGCAATATCAATCAAACAAAAATATAC
The DNA here is from genome assembly GCA_020615345.1 of Triops cancriformis. NCBI lineage: Eukaryota > Metazoa > Arthropoda > Branchiopoda > Notostraca > Triopsidae > Triops > Triops cancriformis. The sequence continues at coordinate 48,407 of JAHZNP010000578.1, forward strand.
GTTCACTATGTACCAAACATGCACCGAAAATATGAAAACTATTTTCTACAGAATAAAAATAACGTTTTCTAAAGAATAAAATTATTCTACAAATAAAACACACGTTCTACAAATCTAAAAAATCTAACGAATAGAAAAATTCTAAAAAGTAAAAAATCTTGAAATCGAAAAATCTAGAGTAGAAAAAAGTCTAAAGGTGAAAAAAAATCCAGGTAAAAATATAAAAGAAAATCCAGGTAAAATTTGAAAGAAACATTTTCTCAAATAAAAAAAATCTTCCACAATATACAATAACATACACATAGAACGATGTGTATTACCCTTTATTGAAGGCAACGGCCAAACTGGTGGGGTGATGAATTTCCTCAGTCAATACTACTCGAGTCTTCTCAATA
>JAHZNP010000579.1:0-48712 GCA_020615345.1 Triops cancriformis
TTTCTGGGTCGGGCCTAAGGCCTTTGTGGCTGATTACGTGACCAAGATACCGCACTTCGGAGGCACCAAAAGTACATTTTTCGAGGCGTAAAGTTAGCCCATGGGATTGAATCGCTTCAAGGACTCGAGCCAAGCGTTGCAGGTGCTCTTCGAAAGTGCTTGCATACACCAGTACATCATCCAGGTATACTAAGCACTGGTCCCACTTCAAGCCAGCTAATACGCGATCCATTAGCCTCTGAAAGGTGGCCGGGGCATTGTTTAGCCCAAATGGCATGCGATTAAACTCAAAGAGGCCATCGGGCGTGATGAAAGCCGTCTTTTCTCGATCTTGCATCTCCACCGGCACTTGCCAGTAGCCGCTTGCCAGATCCAAGGAGGTGAAATAGCGGGACGTGTCGACGCGGTCGAGGATGTCGTCAATCCTCGGGAGAGGGTACACATCCCGCTTGGTAATCGAATTTAGTCGGCGGTAGTCGACACAAAAATGGACGCTACCGTCTTTCTTCTGGACTAAGACTACCGGGGACGACCAAGGACTCGTCGATTCGGATATGATACCTTCCAGTAGCATCTTGTCTACTTGTTCAGTAATTTGTTCTCGCTCTCGTAGGGAGACGCGGTGGGGTCGAGCATGGATAGATGGGCTTTTCTCGGTATCGATGCGGTGAGAGACGGCATTCGTTGAGCCAAGTGGAGATCCGGGACAATGAAAAGCTTTTGAGTACTTTTGTACGACGGTAACGAGGTCCTGCCGCTCCGCTTCACTCAAGGACTTGTCTATGTTAAGGTGGTTCCTCCAACCAGTGTTTTTCCCTCCATCCTCATCCCCTCCGTCGGAGTCCGTACCGCAACCTTCAGTAAAAGGAAGAATTGTTTCAACAGAACTGGCCGTCATTAACTTTTTGTTCTTTCGAAATCGAAGAGGTAAGTCACCCAGATTCACAGTCGGGACCTTCACTTCATTACCGCTTATCGTCAAAATGCACCCCGGTGTAACCCATTCATGCTGCGGTTGTGCATTACATGTTGTCGTGAGGCATATTAACGAGGACGCCGCTCGAGGGACAATGGCCTTCACGAATTTCATTGCCCTGGGGGGGGGGGGGAAGACAGTGGAGGCGGCACAAACTAAAACGTCGGAGTTATCAGGTAACCCATCTTGTTCAATGGTGATGTTACACAAAAAGTCTTCTGAATCTGGTGGATCGCAAGCCCGCGTTTCTTCAGTAGGAGGGGGGGAAGCAAAACGGTGATTTGGCAGAACTTCTAGCTTCCGATCCCGGATCACGAAGGACGGTTCGGAACCAAGGATCCAATCCATTCCTAAAATGACCGGAAAAGGAGCGTTGGATATCACAATAAAGTCGTGGTTCCACTTACTTCCGTCCGCTTCCCAGGTAAACTCAAGTTCAACGTGTCCCAGAATGGCAAGGCCAGCATCGTTGGCCCCCATGATTGGTGGCCTAGCATATGGTAAAATCTCCAACTCGCGGCTTCCCACTGCTGCTCTGGTAATAACTGAACACGTGGCTCCCGTATCTACCAGGGCTGCAAAATTTCCAACTTGGTCGACCTCGATAGATATCGTGGGAAGTAAATGACGGCCTGAGGGGGATTTTACGGTGAGCACGGGGATTTGATGTGTTAATACCGGCCTTGCCCCCTTGGGCCGGTTTGCTCGTTTCCCGACTGTTGCGGACAGTTGCGGGCGATATGTCCCGGTTGTCGGCACCGATAGCAGATACCGCTAGGGCGAACACCGTCATGACCGGGGCAGTCGCGTGCCAGGTGCCCTCGACGATTACACCGGTAACAGGTGCCCCCTGGCGGTTCATAGCGAGCACCACGGAGGGTACTTCGATCTCGACTCTCAAGTCGGTCTAGACGCGTGATTATCTTCTCCAGTGCAGCCCCAAGGGATTCGTACTCCGGAGTTTCATTTTTGGGTGCCGAAGGGGTAGGATACAACGCCGCAGGCGCATTTAAAAGATGGTAGCGCGGTGGGTAGGACGAAACCACCGCGGAAGCGACAGTGCCGGCTTCATGGGGGTATGGAAGAATCTTTTCCGTCCGCTCGAACAGCGCCAGAAAGCTCGCAATCGTGGTTGGGTTTTGCGTCATAATCGACGCTGCGACATCTGGCCTGGACAGGCCCTTAATTATGCGGTAGACTTGTTCGTCTTCGGACAATGGTACAGGGCATCTTTTGCAAAGCCGTAGCTTGGCATAAACGTAGCTAGTCGTCGGCTCCTGAGGAAGCTGGCGTCTCGTTTCGACCAGATTACTCCATTCCTCTAGGGTAAGAGGCCGTCCGAACGCTTTACGGAGTGATTCTTTCCAAGCTGACCATGTCTGGTGCACGTGGCCTTGCGTTTCATGCCAGTGCCATACCGCTCCCGCAATTTTGCCCAGCACTGCCCTCAATAAGCAGTCGTCTGTCCACTTTTCCACCTTCCCTACCCGTTGTACCGTCTCTAGCCATAATTCGGCATCTTCATGCCTTTCACCGGAAAATTTGGGGATAACAGCAAGACTACTGCTTGAGATCTTTGGCTGAGTTTCCTGGCGTCGTAACTGTTCTTGCAAAACTTTAATCGTCTCTCGGTGACTCTCCAACGTCTTTTCCAGAGAACTGTTATTGCTCATAGTCACTGATGGTGGTGGCCCGTCTGATTCCGCGGCGCCAATATTACTGGCGGCGCTTTGTGACCGAGTCTGCATCCCGTCTGTCGGCATTCTTACGTCAACCTCAGGTCACGTTCTTTACTCAAACGTACTCTCTGTTAGCAGGGCGTATTACAGGTTGATCCCACCGCTGCCACCAAAATGTTACGTTCCACAATGTATTTCTTTAATGTCCACTATACAAAACACCGTTTTCCACTCCCTGGAAGCGTACTTTCCGCTCCTTGCCTCTCTTGCCCAACCTTTTTCCTTGCTTCTTTCAACCCGACTACCTTTTTTCATTGCCCCGCAGCTTCCTTCCAGGTCACCTCGTATTGCCAACGTTGGAGGTCAAGGATGACTCCCTAAGCTGGACAATCGAGGTGCCAATTCCTAGAAGCTGCGGGCTTGGTTCTCTGGACAAAGACCCTATCCAATGGGAATGCCACAATACTTAATGAAATTTTTTAAGCGATATATATTATCATACCATAAGGGCCGTACCCATGATACTGTAAGCTTCATAGGGGGGGGGGGAGAGTCTACATGCATTCTTTGGACATTTGGGTTAAGACTATCCTACTCATTATACAGCACAAATTTTTTTGCGGGGGGGGGGGCAATATTGCTTATTACCAATTATGGGTATATTTTGCAGAATATTTAGCAAATACACCTAACTAGCCACAAAACCATCTTACTGGTATTTGTTAATTTCATTTGTGTCATCATGGATTTTTTAAAAGTGTTGGTTACTTTTCTTAAAATATGTATACTCTTTAATCTTTATTTTCGCAGTTTCAACTGTTAACATGGATATTTATTGCTGCATTCAAAAATCCAATCCTGTTTCGTATCATCGCGTCAGCAATTAAAAAGCAATAGTCACAGATTTTAAGGTAGGATGAGACACACCTTAATTATTATAGTTAAGGTAAAAAATAGTAGCAAAACAAAGAAGACCAAATGTAAATAACGGTTCATTAAATTTTCGATGAAGGTGGCATATTACGAAATCTTTAGTATCTTACAACTTGAATGTAAAAAAGTCGAGCGTTCACACAAACCCTTTTTGTTTCACTTTGACATCTAACAGTGTGCTTTCTTCTGACTTTCCTGAGGGTAGTAATGCAGTAGGTGAAATCCCTGTCAGTGTCAATGTGACGTATATCTCCTTCTCAGAGCTGTAGCGAGCGTGCTTGAATTTTCGCGAGCGATGAGCGCGATTGCTCGTTTCATTATTTTGCGAGCGCGAACCTGAGCGGAGATAAACGAGCGCGCGCTCGCGATAGTGGCACCACCATGCAGCTTATACGCGTACTACACAGACATTTATAAATCCTGCACAGACATCACTTTTGACTTTGCAATTATTTTCTTATATGAATTTAATTCTTGTCTTAAAGGGCAGTGGCCACCAAAAAACAACTTTATCTTATAAAAAAGAGCGAAAAATCTAATTTCCGGATATAAGTGTCTTTCTCTCAGGTGCGAAATAATAACGTAGATATTTAGGAAATAAGAAATCTGAAATTCAAATTTTGGCTTCCGTGACGTCACACTTCTCATGGGCGGGAAAAGGCCTAAATTTGAAAATAAGTATCTCCAGAACGGCTGGTCAGAAAAAATCGAAACAAAATTCCTTATGCTTAGAATAATGTGTAGTATAACAATCCATCAAAATATATGTGCCTTTTTGGTGTCCATTTTCCATGGAATTCAAATTTTGGCTTCCCTGACGTCACGCTTCTCATGGCGGGAAAAGGCCAAAACTTTGGAAATAAATATCTCCAGAGCGGCTGGTCAGAAAAAATCGAAACAAAATTCTTTACCCTAACAAAATTCTTTTTATAATGTTTACTATAATAATCCGTCAAAATCTCTATATGCGTTTTTGGTGGCCATTGCCCATTCAGAGAAAAGCCAACAAGGCTCAAAATGATTCTGGTCGTCGTTAATTTTGTTATTGAAATGAAGTAGGATCATTTTCTAAATCAATTTTGGGCCCGTTTTATGTGCACGGAGCATAAGAGTGCACTCAGTTATAAGTTGAATAAAGCAATTGAATGAAACCGAAGCTGAGTTTTTAATGACGAGTGAAACTATAATTAGTTCCTTTAAAACCCAGATGAACTTGTTTACTATTCTTGTTGATTAACGGCCTAGGCCAAAGCTTTCTGCCAGCTAATTAGTTTTAAAAAATCTCGAGTTTAACTACTTTACACATTTCTTCAAAGGAAAGCGGAAAACATGCGTCAAAGTTCACTGAAAGCAGGACAAGAATGGACAAGTTTAATTGCACTGCATACAACAAAAACGGGACCGACTAGATTAACTACCGTACACTGTAACAGCCAAGTAAGACCAGAAACATATGAAAAATGGAAGTAGCACAAATTGATCAAACAATACTGCTTCCTTTTTATCTTTTAACTTACCCTTTCTCTATTTTTTATTTATTATATGTTTTATTTAGTTATTTATATTCTATAGTTTTACATAGATGTATTTTTTTTAGAAAAAATATACGTGAGCGCGAGCGCGATCTTTTTTGAAAATCGTGAGTGGAGAGCGAGCGCGCTCGCCTATTTTGAGACGAGCGCGCGAGCGAGCGCGCTCGTTTCAAAACGAGCGATATGCAGCTCTGCTCCTTCTGAGAAGAAGGTAAGAGGAAGCTTACGGTGACCTTCTTTGGTAACCTATTCCCGATAAAGGAGGCACTTGCCGAAAAATGGGCAAAGTAAATCGCCTTTTTTGCAATGGGTATCATCCATTTGATGGCACTTCTGGATTTGACCCAAGGTCACGCCTCAACTCCCTGGTTCGCAGAAAAGATACACAATTATTAGGCAAGGTGAAAGCATAAACATCCTGTTGTCGTCATTCCAAATAAAGCAGTCTCTTTGTTCACTCGTTCTCTCGTCAGGAGTAGAAGATAGGACAATTTACGCGTCAAAATTTCAGTGCTTTGTGCGTTCTGCATGTTTGCAACTTCATGCTTTGTATGTGCGCTGTATTGTATAATGCATTGTGTTAATGTGGTGTCGATTTTGTTTACCGTTATTTGTTTGTGTGTTGTATTTCTTTACTGTCCTTTAATGTAATATGCTTTATGTACGTATCTATGTTCTGTCTTTGTTTTGTCTATAATGTGTGCGCTATTTATGTTCTACTATGTACGGTGCATTGTTTCATTGTTGTGTCAATTTTTTCTGTCGTTATTTTTGTGCTTTGCATTTTTTTGTGCGATAATGTCTGTTATGCCTATGTTTTGTGTATAAGATGTGCGTTATGTATGTTATGCTTGTTGTTTGAATTCTCGAAACTTATACAATAAAAGAACTAAAACAATTAATATTGACATTCCATACCCCTTTTAGCGGTTGACTTATTTGCCACTTTTTGGTCACACGAAAAACCATTTTGTGAGGTTGTTTAAGACAAATTTTGGTATTACAGTATGCCAATTTTTGGTTCAGTTGGTTTAATTTTAGGTATTTGTATTTACCACTTTTAGGACAATATCACCAGTTTTATTTGCCGGCTTTAGGGGCAGAACATCATTCTTCGAGGTTAGTATGAACCACTTTTTGGTGCTTCGACACATAACTTTCGGTAGCTTTAATTGCCATCTTTTGGCGCTGGTACACCATTTTTAAAAATAAATATTGCTTAATTATTGGCATTTGATATAATAAACTTTGGTGTTGTAATGCCTTAATATTCGGGGTATTAAAATCCCCGATTTTTGGGCCCTTCCCCCATTATGGAATAATGGGGATAAAAAAGCCCCATCCCTGTGAACGCGATTTTCGGGGGTATACTCACCCTTTAAAAGGAGGGTTTTTCTAAAAGTGTAACTGTATTCCTACTTCTTCATTATTTTAGCAAAGTAGTTTAATGGCTTGGAAGGACATTTTTTAGGGTCAGGTGTGGGAAATTTTAGAATTGCCTACAAATTTAAGGAAATAACGTCATCGGCCAGTCCTGGAAGCAATTTTATTCCTCCGAACGAGACAAAAAGCACAGGAAATGACTGAAAACAAGTAAGACATACCTAGAGTCTAAAACCAGCTATTTGTTTGGAGGATTCACGTTTTTTACCCAAAGCATGTAAACTTTTTCATTACCCAAGAACGTTAAGATTTGGAACTTGCAGATAAGTACAAGATAAACCCGCGCTCTTCCTTTTGTAGTTTTTCCGACTTGTGAAACTACAGAGTTTATATAACTACAAATGTTGGCCAAAGACTAGACCCTTTGTCGGATCGAGAGTAACGCCATATTAGGTACCGGGGTCATATTCGGGGTTCTTACGTTTGATGTTTGATGGGCTAGTTTCGTCATGAGGAAACACCGATGTTACCTTTCGACCAACACTGTCATGATCCCAGCAGATGAGCACCTGCTTTTAAGGGATTGTTTACTCGTAATTGTCCATTATTGTCAGCTGTGAGACAGCTGAAGCACTTCTACCTACAGTTAATGCAATTTCCAACGATAGGTGAGTTCGTGCATTAACTGCAACATGAAAAGCCATTGATAGTTACATTGAGTCCGACTCAGCTCTAAGAACACACTAAATAGTCGAGAAATAAAACTATGAATAAAGACAGACGTGGGAATTCAAGTATACTCCGACCATGTATAGAGGACATGTTGGTCCAGCTATGTTCTTGGTATGATGCCCATGAAATCGAATACAATTGTAAGTAGTAAATGCTGTCGCCAAGCGCGTGCGCCTGAACAGAATGAAATTTCGGAAATACTTGTAAAAAGAGATTCTCGAACACATCAGAGCAGTAGTTACTTTGTGAAACACATGCTTCTTCAAACATATTCAAACATGTTCACCAATTTCTAATAATTATTCCCAGAGTTTTGTCTTTCAGCTTTGAGAAGTGGAGTTGCTGGCAACGTTTGAATGCAAACCTACTTATATTACCCTTTTGTCTTCTATCCACTTTAAAATATCAGGGATAACTTTATGAAGGCAAAGATGGAGCCACTTGAGCTTCTGGTCGAGACCCCATGGGTGGCAGCACAGAGCACACCAGAGACCACATCCCTGTATAAAGTGCCGTTACAAGAAAATGTTTTGAAAAGGAGGGAGTTCGTGTGCAGCGGAAGAAGTGCTGATTGGCTGAGAGAGAAGCATGGATCAGAAGAAGTGCTGATTGGCTGGAAGAAACGCATCCATGTCTTTCATAAAATCATATCGATAGCGTTACAACTTGTTGTCAATAAAAATATTTTTCTAACGATACTAATAGAAGAAAGCACAAACCTTGTTTGCCTATGTTTCTGTGTGGCAATGGAAATCACATTAAACAGGGCGCCTAGACTAATAATTGAAAGTGATAGTGCCATTCTTCTTTCTGATTGCCATGCAACTTGACTACAGGTAAAGCCATTTTTTAGTGTAGTTCAACTTCTATCGATACGCATAGCCTTTGTATCGATTCTTTTTTCAAGCTCATTTTCAAAATTCCCGGTTAGAGGAAGAAACCGTCAACCTGGCTTGGCCAAGCCTCCTCTTTGAGGGCACTAGCCTGGGGCCTCAGAAAGTGGTAACAAAAGGTCCATAAGGAAGGGGCTCCATGTTCTCTCTATTATATATTTACTCTATGGGTGGCAGGTCGAAAATCCATAATCTCTGATAGCCGAATTTGCGTGGCCGATTTTGCAAAGCGACCTCAACTTTTTGCGAAAACTCCGTGTCAGTAAAGTTTCTTCTACAACCAGCATGTCGCAAAACTTGGAACTTTCTGAAGCAGCGATTTACTAATTAACTGTCTTCCATAGAGCGTTTGCCAAATTCACAATTGGCCCCTAGCGAGGCGCATGGGAACTACGGATTCGCCATCTTGTGTCCAGCTCACCCTAGTCCCATAAGGTTCAGCACCATTTCTTTTAGTTCTCGTAATAGTAATTATCATTTTGCGCAAACCCGTAGCGAGCTTTTCTTGAAAGATCACTTTCTTACAGACGTTGGGACCCTTGTTCTTCTTTGTGGGGGAAAATTAAAGTTTTCAATCTCACAAAGTGGAAAGAGTCAATGAAGCAGAATAGTTTCTATTTTCACATGCACTCCCTTTCTTCACCAAAATTACCGTTTCGGGGCCGACAACATCTACCAAAACTAATTTAAAATTATCGTTTAGTGCAGCATCCGGTTAATTCTAAAGTTAGTAATGATCTTTTGGCCTAGAAAGTTGTTTAAAATAAAAAAAAAAACGATTCAATCAGAGATCGTGCCGAGAAGTTTTGGATTGGCCAAAGAGGTTAGAAATCGCTGTCTTATTGTCAGGTATCGATCTTGTTGTATTCTATATCTTGTTTATATAAAAAATACACTGATATTTTAAGGATTTGAAGAAATGTAAGGATCACAGTATAAAGGTTTTACAGTAGGATAACAGGGCTATCTCCCAATGTAAAGGTTTTGCTGCAACTTTCTCGGTCTCAGGAGGATATAGTGGGTACACGCGAAGATAGAAGGGTATGGATTCACAAACTTGACCATTGTACCCACCAGTCGGCATTCCTAATCCACTAGCAAAAAGTTTCACAAAGGGAACACAATATTCCACAAAGGGCAATCTTTCTCACCTGACCTTTCCCTTTCTCCCCCGATCATTTTCTCTCCATTGCTCTCCCTTTCTTCCCCTGAGCTTTCTTCTACTGAAATCCCAGCTTCCTACCCCTTTCTTTTAAGCTCGAACAGCTTAAACCAATAAGTTTAAATAAAGCGCCTTGTAAACTGTTGTGACGTTTTTTGCACGGCACTGGTAGGTTTGCGAATGGACCCTTTGCTATTCTGTCCTTCTACCTGAATGTATTCTAGGGACAGAGAAAGTTGCAGCAAAACCTTTACATTGGGAGATAGCCCTGTTATCCTACTGTAAAACCTTTATCCTGTGGTAAGGATTTTCGAGAGGATTTAATCGGTCTTCGGTTCGAACTCGCCTCCTTTTTGGAAATTTGTTTCCATCGGATCGAGAAGCGCTGGCAAGCGATCGATAAAGATCAAAGACCCGATAACAACGAACAACACAATTATAAAAGCTACCTTTAGCAGGAGTCAAGGCCACGCCAGCGTAACTTGCCTGTAGGGATATTCCTACGGAGGTGATGGATTGTCTCCAGTTGGGCTGAATTCCTGTCCGACTTTCTCAAGCAAAGGTCCTTTTCGTAAAACTATTGAAGCATAGTAAATCTGTAAATCCTGCCCCAGTGTTCCAGACGAAAACCTGCAGGGACCGGTTCGAAAGTTGACGCCTGGCAGCATTGCTCCTACACCACAGGTAGTTGTAAAGAATGGCTGCAGGGGCCGTCACGCCGATAACCTGCATCTTGGCAACAGGATTGGTTGCCCGCCGAACCAGGGCAGCGCTGGGAAGAGCCAACTCAGGGGGGAAAAAAATCATCCCCCACCGGACCTTAGAACAGTGCGTAATTCGCGATCACTGCTCATAGCTGTTCCTATCGTCACCCGTTGAACACAGTTATCCTTGTGACCCCAGGAAAGTCAAGCCCTTGCAACAATGAAAGCTGTACGAGTGCAGTCGTTCGGCGGACCCGAAGTCCTCAAAGTGGAGACGGACGTTCCTATCCCCGCGCACTCAGACACTCAAGTACCCATTTATCTCTTACCCTTTATTTTTTTTACTATTGATTCTGTTTAGCCTTGGGAAAACATATGCCTAAATTTAAGCTTTGATTCTTTCACCAGGTGCTCATCAAAGTGGGCTCGGCCGGCGTGAACCCCGTCGATACGTACATCCGCATGGGCTTGTTCGCCAACTTGCCTTCGCTGCCCTATATTCCCGGGCGTGACGGAGCGGGTGTCGTTGAGAAAGCGGGTTCCAAAGTGGAAGACTTGAAGGTAACCAGCGGCCTCATTTTCTGGCAGGGCGTTCGCCTTTTCGCTTGCGTGCGTCAACGAGTGAACGAACCGTTTGTCTATAAAAGAATGGAAAGCGTTTGGCGTGTTGATGCAGCGATATGTTTGAGAATGCAACTTTATGACTGAGTTCTTGGAATCCTGTAGGTGGGTGACCGCGTTTTCTTCTCGGGAGCCAGCGGCTCCTACGCCGAATATGTGTCTTGCGAAGCACACTCCGTGTTTCGTTTGTCTGACCGCCTCACTTTTGCTCAGGGCGCTGCTTTGGGCGTGCCTTATTTCACAGCGTACCGAGCATTGTTCACCAAGTAATGTTGCTTTACTGTTTTTGTGATTCGATTTTAAGACGTTCGTGGGAATTTCATACGAATTCCCTGACCTGTTTCTCTAATTGGCATATTTCCTCTTTACCTGACCTGACAGGCTGAATTTGGAGGTTGGCCCTAAAATCTCGGCCAAGTCCACCAAATTGTGTGAATTATTTGTAGAGAAATCGCCTGGCTCGTATCACTTACCAATTAATTATTAATGCCTGTAGACGTTCTTCCACGTTAAAGTTACTTAAGGCAGTATACTCTTTCTCTTATTTTACACTGATGGAATGGGGCAGACGGAAAAATTGGATTGACGATCTATCAACAGTTGCATATTTTTGGATATTTTTTTAGACCATACGGTTTTTAATAGTACCTAGAATCTAGGTGGAGAAATGCTGGAGATGTAGAACTTCTTTGGGGAAAATTTCTTCTACGGTTCTAAATTATTTTTGATTTTTTCAAAAATGTGTTTTCTTTAAATTCTAGGGATTATCAATTAAAGCTTTACTGTCAATTATATTTTGAGAAATACGGAATGGAAAATGCGAAATGGTCAACACAAGTTTTCCACGGAAACGTCCATAAGAGAAGGGCGGTATATTGCCTTAACGCAGGGTTTATTGCATTATTCAAAAACCTTTTTTCAGAATCTGTTAAAAGAGTTCTCGCATTATGTTCTGCACTAGAATTATTTAAAAAAATCTCCGTGCTACGCTAGCACAAATTTCTCTGGAAGTTTTGAAGTACTGTAATTGTCTTTAACTCCCAAAAACTCAAATTATTGACATTATTAACAAGCAGTGTACTGCCAGAAACGCTTTTCATGGCGTACACCATTCAAGTAAACTCACTCGAAATTGAATACTCGTTAAGTAAAGCAGAGCCCAGCAAACGCCATATTTTCGCGAATATTCCTTAACCCCCGGCAAGGTTCTTGCCATGCGAACTTTCGTTGTTGTCAGTACGAGCCCATGTGGCCGCAATGCAGGAACATGGGCAGAAGTAGCTGAAGTCTTTTTCAGCTTCACTAGGCATTAAGTTCGTGGTAGGAAACGTTCCGCTTTAACAGTTTCTGTCCAATTGAACAGTCAGGAAGAGTAACGAAATAATGCGTCTATAAGACAAAAGGCGGCCAAGTTATTAGACTCAGACTACCGTCACGAAAAGCATGCGTGGCGATTAGTTTCCTCGTTTGCCGTGGGGAAAGTATGAGGAAAATGTGTGGGAATCCTAATATTGGAAGCCAAGCCAAGGCCAGAAGTTCAGTACTCGTAAAAAAACGACCCAAACAAACCGTCGGGTTTCTAACGACCCGGCAGTTGCGCGAGCGGTGTCCCTCTTTTGTGTCGTGCGAACGTTAGTGACCCGTAGCCAGGCTTCTTCCCAGTCGCGTGGGACGTTAGCATAGGGCGATTTGTTGGGCCCCGAATTAATACGCCGAGACCTGTGCAAATTTGGCGAGTTCAAACAATGGCGCAGTATCTATGCTACAAAACGGTTCTAACGTAGACTTAATTTAACCACGATATAAATCACTACGGTACGCTTGTAAATAAGCATCCAAAACTTGAAAACACTTGAAAATAAGCATAGAAAAACGAGCCACGACAACAGCCCTGTGTAATACGGCATTTGGCAACAATGAAATGTTCCCATTGCCAAACCGTCGCTGCGAGTCATGGAACATTCGACAGAGGATGGAGAGGAACACCGATCACGCATCCGCCGTGACGTTAGTTATAGGGCTTTTTGCTGAATTCATTTGCATTGACGAAGACGGGAGTTGAAACCCACGGCATTCGAGTAGCGTGCTTGTTGCGACCAGCCCGCCGCCAGTCCCACATTGCGACACAGCGCTGGCCACGGGAACGTTCACTTTTACCCGCGGGCCGTTCGTTCTCTCGCTATGTAACAATGAATGTTTTCATAGCATGGTTACGCAAGGCATTGGGAACATTCCTGCTGGCCCAGCTACCATGTCTTTAGAATTCCAACTCCTTGCGCGGCTGTATTTACGAGGACTACACGGCGTTGGTGATACACTAGCTTTTTTTCTGTTTGGGTTGTCTTCGCGTTTGTGGCTTCATCCTTTGGCAGTGATGTCAAAAGGATGGGATTTCCTTTCATTGACCCCGAGGCTTGCGGGTGCTTTCGGCTCTCTGCTTATAGTACGTTTCGTCACCGCTGTGAAGAAGTTGTCCGTGCGGAGACCACTTTATCGTATTAGTTTCGTGGTTGACGAGTCACGTCGACAATGAAATAGGTCAAGGTCCATGATAATACGGTATTGCCTCCAAAAGGCGGATTGGTTTAATAACCGTAAAATTTAGCTGGGACGGGTCAAATGTATGGTAGCAATTATGGTAGCAATTATGAAATTGTACAAATAAGTCACTTTTAGTAGGGATGGTTGGAAAAAGTCGACACGTTGTGACGTTTTAAAAGGAAACTCTGAATAGTAGTTCTTTTTGCAAAGAATGTAGAGATTTGTGCAAATTAGTCATAGTTTTTGTGAAGCCTAGTTGTTTCCTACTGATGAGACTTCTGGCTGTGTACAAATCGTGGATAAGCGTCGTAACAAATTGCGGTGACGGCTTACGCACATTGCCGCGTGTCTTGCCTCGGTTCTAACGTGTGACTGCATTCCTAGGGGCCTAGCCAAAGCCGGAGAACGTGTGTTGATCCACGGAGCCAGTGGAGCCGTCGGGCTGGCAGCGTCCCAGTTGGCCAGGGCACATGGTATAAATACACTTTGATAGGCCATGGTACCTAGTGCCAACCTTTTTTCATCACACGGATTTCCTTTCACCTCCTTCTAGGTTTGATCGTCGTCGGAACAGCTGGTACCCCCGAGGGCATGGAGCTGGTCAAGCAAAATGGCGCTCATCATGTGTACAATCATCGGTAACTATCGATGCTGTCGTCGGTTTACACTTTCCCTACAAATAGCAGCTGCCGTAGAGCTAACTATTGAAAGCTACATCAGAGGAGCATAACCTAAATAGGAAAATGGGAAAAATAACTTCTCGAATGCCGAAATTTCGCTACGGAGAGAACATTTCGAATAGACAATTTGCGTAGCAAAGATATCCGAAGCACATTAGAAAAAGCATTAGGTTTCGGGGATAGAACGCCCACGAAGACTTCTTTAATTAGAGAACGCACTAGACAAATTGTCTCGCGCAAATGCATTTATCAGACCTGATCTTACCAACACTTCTTTTATTTATAAAAAAAGTATGCGGGAAACCATAGTGCGTCGCTACAGTGATGTAGTTCGTCTTTAAAATTACTTAGTTCATAAAATAATTACATAAGTGTAGAATGTAACTGTTGAAAACCAGACAATGGACGTTAAAATAGAAAATAACTGTAAACCGTGTAAAAGTAGCCGTAGAAAGAAACTGCCTAAATTCAGAAATGCTGTTGTTTACTTCTTCTTTTGCACAAAACATACCATGACAAATGATGTATCAGGAACTCCATATCGCGCCTGATCCCCAATTTATTTATATTGATTCTGATTATCTGGATAGCAAAAGTCATCGTTTGACAATGTGATCTGTTGTGTAGCGAAAAGGGATATTTGGAAAAGGCGGCGGAAGCGGCCGGCGGCGACGGTTTCGATGTGATCGTCGAAAACGCTTCGGATATCAATTTGGGCTCTGATTTGACTGTCATTGGCCCCGGCGCTCGCGTGGTGGTAAGTATTCTTAATATTTTGACTTAAAAAAATTAATAGCTATTTTATTTTATTTATGGTCTAACTGTTAGGTCATTTCTCAGTGTCTGATTCTCATTTTATTTATTTGTCATTACATTTTCGTTACTTTAAGAATTACTTGAATGATTCGAATTCATTTATGTTACCTCTCATTACCTTTTCATTATATTTTTAATGCATATCTGGCCATTGGGAGTCCAAGTATACGTGTGTCTCGAATTTAACCCATTCCTTCCATGTAGATTGTTGGCAACCGTGGCAGTGTGGAAATTAGCCCTCGTTTCCTGATGACTGAGGAAGCGTCGATTATTGGCTGTGCGCTCTTCCGTTCCACTCCCGTGAGTTGTCTTTTCTTCTCTAATTGTAGAGCGTGAGCAAAGCTTGCGCCGTGGACTGAAGCTTAATGGGGGCCCTGTTTGGACACGTTTTGCAGGATGAGTGGCGCGAGATCGCCGCAGCCGTTTTGGCCGGCGTGGAAACCGGCTTTCTGACGCCCGTCATTGACAAGGAATACCCGATGGAGGCGGTGCAGGAAGCCCACGCCAACGTGTTGAGCCACGAAGGCGGATCGCGAGGCAAACTCGTCCTCACCATTTCCTAAAATCATTCTGCGATACTCACATACTCCTATGGTAGCAGTGACTGATGATTTCAAACAAAAAGAAAATATATGAAAGATTTGCTATGATCAACCTAAGTTGGAATACATTTCGTGGTGCATGTTACACAAGGTGCGGTTGTCAAAGTTTATCCGCGGATTCTTCCCTTGCTGCCTTTCTAATACGACAGTACTCTTACAAATTGGGCAGTTGCGCGAGCGGAGTCCCACTCTAGCGTCTTCCGAACGTTTGTAACCACCAGCCAGACTTTCTCTCAATAGTGTGGGACAGCATTGGATGCTTTTTTTGGAGGGGTCGTTCTTTTTTCTTTCTTTTTAGAGTACTATACATCTCCCCGGGTTAATTTATCCTAAAGCGTAAGAGAGCTATCCAAGCCAGCGGTCCTGTTTTAGGCAGACGGCATTGGACAACAATGAATGTTTCCCTTAGCCAGCGCTGCTGGATGACGACGCGAGGCATTACAAGCAAACGGGTCGAGTCGACTGGGCAACAATGCAAGTTCCCTTTCCTAGAGTCTAGCCACTGATAACGGGTATGCGTGAAAGAGGCTCCGTGGCGTTAGCATAGGCAGTTTGCTGGGTTTTGTTGCTATCAAGTGGGCATAAAGTAAAATTTCCATTGCGAAAGCTTTGCTTTTGGTCCAGAAACATTTGAGAGATGCGCTGCAACCGTGGCGTAAACAACAACAAGAAAAACGCTAAGTAAAGGGTTTGAGAATTTGCATCGAGAATGGTAAGTGTAAGCTTTATTATCCGGCCTGTATGGGACTGGCCGATATTTGGGGTAATTGTCCAGTTGTATAAACTGAAAAAGAGTGAAGAATAGCAATTCGTTAGAAAACAAATTGAAACGTTAGAAACGGTATAAAAATGTATGTATTGACCTTATGTATTCCTAGTGTTGCTAATTTCTTGTTTTAGTTAAGAATTCAACAGACTTTTACACATAAATTCTTTTTCGAAAATATAGACACAATTTTCGAGAAAACGCAACTCTTTTTCAATCAGGAGCGCGACGTCTTGTAAAATAAGCGAAAATTATCGGAAAGCTTCAAAATGTTACTCGCAATTATGAGACTGTGTAACGTATTTTAACTTAATTGTTTAAATAGGTATAAAATGTGAAGCTGTTGATGAAACCGATGCCGCAAAATTCCTTCGTTAAGAATTATAAAATATTTCGTTCAACTACTTGGTCACGTTGCGTATTTTTCCGACGTGGAAGTTTTTAATTCGTGTTATCTCGTTTTTCTCATTGATACGTTTCTGA
Source organism: Triops cancriformis (assembly GCA_020615345.1). Classification (NCBI taxonomy): domain Eukaryota; kingdom Metazoa; phylum Arthropoda; class Branchiopoda; order Notostraca; family Triopsidae; genus Triops; species Triops cancriformis. The sequence continues at coordinate 16,504 of JAHZNP010000579.1, forward strand.
AATTTGTTGCAAAGAAATTCAGGAGTCCAAATTCTGAAACTTTGACACTGTGAATGTGACTTTTCACAATGCTTATAGTGTGCCAAAAAATCTCTTTCGTAAACAGTGAACTCAGTGAGAGAAAATGTACTTTTAATTGCCTATAGGAAAGTGTACATTTCTTTCTCCACTCATCAAAATTAGAAAAATCGCACTTTCAAAGATGTCGTTTTTCTTGTCGTTTGTCGATTTTCTTGTCGTTTTATGCGCGTAGCTTTACTGTCGGAATATGCTCGACAAATAGACGTTGTTCTCGTAGCTAAATCGTGTGATTCACTATCAATAAAAAAAGTCCAAAGTTTTCTCCAGTCGCCAAAATTAACTAAAGGTGTGTTCTGCAAAATGTTACATGGCTGGGTTGGACTTCCAGAGCATAGCTTTACTGTCAAGCTACTTTTGCCAAATATGAGACGTTGCTCGCGTATATAAAACAAATTTCCCGATACTGTGTCGAAAAGGGTCAGAGCGGGCCTTACCATCGCCTTAAGCGACGCCTAGCTTCCGCTAAGACCTAGCGACATCTCGGTGCGCAAGGAAGTTGACGACGCCAAGCAACAAGTCCTACTGCATGAAATCAGATTTACATCCGAGCCACTAAGCGTTAGCGAAACTGTTCGGGAAGCCTCTGGTGGAAAGTAGGAACTAATCTGCATCGACCGGGAGGCGTGTTGTGGACTAATCTGCAAAGGGGTGGACACGTTGAGGGATATGACGCTATCACGTTCGTTCCGGTTCTTGCTTCCTGTGGCTTGAAGACAGGGCCAGCAAACTTGTCATTGTGAACCCAAGTTAACAGTGTTGTTTTACCGTAGGCTTCAACCCAAGCACATTCAATTAGCAAAGAAACCCGTCTTAAATTCGCACGTTTCCAGCCTTTGTTGGCAACGCTTGATACTCCCGCCATAGAGAGCCAGCAAGCGCCGCCTCCTGGCAGCGCTCGAGTCGTTGGCGGGTTGTGGGGCTCAGCGAGGCAGCGGCGTTGGTGCCCGTTTAGTGTGGTCGCCGGAGCTCTCGTGGGGAGAACGTTAGGACAAGAACAAGGCCAGGCCTGAGTAGCACGATGACGGCCCGTGTGCACGGTGCAGCCCGAGGGCAGCCACAGCCTGGCAGTCGTCGTGGTCCCCATGTTTCCAGTGCTGGAATGTTAGCCGGTGCAGTGAGCAAGGCGAAGCAGCCAGCGGGCTGCGGCCCAAGAATGTGCCGTCGTTTCGGCTCCAAGTTAACACTGCTAGTGTGGGTGATGTCACTCGTGAGTGCAATTAACGGACAAAGTGAAGTAGACGATTTACCGGTGTCACGCGGCGGGAGCCGCTGCTACGACGAAGACGGCGAAGCCCAGGTAACAATGAATTCTCTCCCGGCCCGTCGCTTGCCACAGTGCAGCGCGGCTTTAGCAGTGCGACCGACGGCTTGGACGCGTAACCTTGAGTAGTTGTGGCTGCGTTTTGCTTCCTCTTCTTTCCCCGTCGAGTCCGTTAATGGAGACCATATCGACGAAGGGTCGTCTCAGTTTTCTCCACTTTCCCCTCTGTTCTAACGGTCTGGCTGGGAAACAGGGGCAGGAAGTAGTGGATGATGGCACTGTTTACGTTTTGCACCCTCTGGGATGAAGTCAAGTTATAAATACAGTTAGGGCTCAGTGCAGACATGTGGATTTAGAGCTCTTCCTTCTAAAAGATCTTCTTTCAAAGTCGGAGGAAGTGGAAGAATGCCATATTTCGGGACTATTTTTAAGAGTAGTGCTTTGTCCGATTTTTTAAATGTATTTTTGTGAAGTATTTTAGAATCAAGTTTCCGCTACTGGAGATCGTTTTTCACGTTCACGTTGTATTTGTATACTTTGGATGGCAATGGTAGTAAGAAGTGCACCTTGTCAGAACCACGCCCCTTGAGTTTAGAGTGTTAAAGCGCTTGATATGGTTCCATCCATGTCCAGCGCGTTCATTCATGCCCGGCTGTTCATTCATTCAGGTGTTTGGGTTAGTCGAGCTACCTGCTTGTAAATAGTCCTGTGCCCATTTATGGAGCGGATATTTGCTTAATATCATATAATGGGCTGGGTTGCTTAAACGGTGCCTTTTGACTATGCTTTTTTCATAGGAATGAAGCTAGCAACGAGCAACGATCACGCCAAGTGAAAATCTAATGAATAAAAATACAATAAGGAAAGAAGAAAACAATGAGTTTCCGCGAACCTTTGACATTTTCATGTATTTTTAATAATAGTAATCACTAGAATCAGCAATGTGACATTTTCAGACAGGTGAAAGCTATATATATACAAAAAGTTAAATGAAACCAAAACGGAGGAAATGGAAACGAAGAGTTGTTCGCCAAGTATGAAGTGTTTTTCAGATATTTTTTTACAATATTTTAAGTATTTATAATACTTTTCAGTAACAAGTATAAGTATTTTTCAAGTCAAGCTTTTTACGATAAAGCGTTCGCAAGCTTTCCTGTTTAGAATGGGAATGTTGAGCTTCTTAAATGGAGCCAACTTTTAAAGGTTCGAGTAACGAAGCGATTTTCTAAACAGAGATAAGTGAAAGACGGTTCAAATTTCAACAGCAATTCTGGCGAAGCTGCACGTACAGTTAGAAGTTTAGTTAACTTTCATGTTTGGCTAAAAGAAAGAGGAATTTTGGGAGCAAGACTTTCGTGAGCTTGATATATCATTCAGAAATTCCGAAATGAAAAATTTGAAAATAAAAACAAGTAAAAACAAATTGCCTTCACATTTACATACGTTCGGCTTGACACCTATCTTGTTGAAGGCTCGTTCAACGCAATGGCAGTGAAAAATGGAGAGAACCAGTTGGAAAACAATAATCTAATAGAAAAAGAATCAATAAAACTAATAGTAAAAAATAATGACACCCAGGTATTGTTGGTCGATTTTGCGACCTCTGTTATGTGCTTTTCAGTAATTTGCACAGCCAGTAAAGTTGAGTTTTGTAACAGTCAAGAGTCCGCTTGTCTAATATTTCCCCAAAGTGTGTTGAATAATTTTCGGTAGCTGGATAAAACCTTGCTATTTACAAAATTGAAAGAAAGTCACCTGCAGCTCAAATCTAGTTCCAAACTAATTTCTGAATTTCAGTTCAGTTCAAATCATTTTTGCAATCTCAAAAGTTAACGCCAATTCAGTTAAAATCATTTTATAATTATTTTGGTTCGAGTCAATTCATATCGCTTCGGTCTTTCCCGAGTCAAAACTTACAAGCCAAAGTTAAATCAAGTAAGTGAAACAACAAGTCACCCGAAATTATATGGCGTCTCCGACAAAGGAGTGAACCAAAACAATGCTTCTGAGTTTCCGAGATCCGTACATGGAACATTTAGTGTGTACACTTCTACTTGAAGTTATACAGCACCGAAATGGAAAACAAAAAGTTTGAAGTATTTTGTATTCAAATTTTTTTCCAAGTCCATTCCTGCAAGTTCAATTATTTCTTACGGTAGTTCAGTTCACTAAACAAATTAGCGTGGAAAAATTCCAATCTATTGAATTTAAGTCAGACATACATCGTTGAATTGAACTTGAATATAGCCAGCAGCACCGCTGGCTATATTCAAGTTCAATTCAACGAATAGCAACGAATAGGCAGGTAAAGATGAATTTCTTAGAATATTTCTGCACAATGTGGACAGTTTTGGGTGACTTGCACAACTTTGCCACTTTCAGAAAGTATAAAAAATCCGAGTACAGTACCTAAAAACGTCTAGAGATATTCAGGAAATTGTTCCAGACGCTACGTCAGTAATTCCCAATGTCAAACGTGGAAGGAATAAACAGTGATTTAAACGAATGATAATGGGCTGAAACTCGTGTTGAACTTATTCGCCATGTGAGGCGTCGCTGCCCCGCGCTCGGCGTCGATTAAAAAAAAAATGGGAATCAGGCGTGAGCACAGCTCGTTGCCCCCCTTGTATTAGTGGCTTAAGTTCATTTTGCGTTTGTTTACATATCATTGTACAATAATTCATACCATGCTTGTTTTGTCCTTAAGTCTGTTAGTCATTTTATGGTTGGATAACCATTGACACTATAGTATGATTTACCTTTTAAGTCTGGTTGTCATTTTACTATAAGTCTTTCATTGCTGATTGTAGAAACGTTATTATATGTGGATAGATTTTAGGAAATTTTCTGCGTTAAAGAACATTTTAGCCAGTTCTCTTAGGAGTATCGGCGTCGACATTGTTTGGATTACAAGCTTCTAGCACACTTGGGCAATACAGTGAACCAGTCGTGTTTGCCTCGAAATGTCCGTTGGGTCAGTGAGCTTTAGTTTCCTTGAAGGTTTTCCTGTCTAAACAAATGGACTCGATGTGGAAGCTGTAACTGGGAATGAGTTCGCGCTGGGACTTGACATTTGGCTTCGTTGAAAGGCTCGGCTTCCTTACATTCGGCATCAGGGGCCAAATTACAAGCGCTGTACCCCCGCTCCCCCTGCTCTTATGCTCTGTTAATGGACGGCACAGAAGATGTCAGAACGAAAGCCTCTCTTTCCCAGTTCCGTCAGAACTGTCCACAGAGCTGTGGCAGTTTTCTTTTATTTTGAGAAAGCGGCACCTGGCTCTGGCGGTCAAACCTGCCAAAGGGCTACACAATGCTCGCTACCTGTGCCGTCCGGATGAAAGGACGTGGTGCAGGCCTGTCCCAGTACGCCGAACGCCATCGTGGATCGTGTTTTGCGCCCGAGATGAATGTAGGTCGCGTGTGGTCACTGTTTATCCCAAAGTTCATCATGGCAGTTGATCGGCGTGGCCCAGGCTCGCTGCTTGCCTGTCCAGCGGTACACAACGCTGGTATGGGTTGCCCTCGGCTTCCAAGATGGCCGAGAAGGAGCATTGGGCAGTCCACGGCCACTCGAGCGTGGCGGCCTCCGTTTTCATTGTTGAGGCACGACTCCAAAGTTGGCAGGCCAGCGCCCAAGCCAGCCCCAGTCTTATAGCGATTTTCACTGGCTACTCGAGAGTACTCTTTTTCATGAGTAGCGATGGCGTCTTTCACTGAGCCAGCCAGAGGAGGAGTCACTCTCCGTGGCGCCCTTCACTGGGAATCTCACTGTTTCGAGTGAAAAAGAGTACTCTCGACTACCCCGTTTTCGAAGTCAGAGTAGGCTATCCAGAGTGCGTTTGTTTGCGCGGGAAACATGAATCCAACAGAGATGAATTGTAACTTGCTTTGCTTGAAGAAACTTCTTCAAGCTCCAGCAGCGACAGTGACGAAGAAAATTACGCAGAAATGATGTGTGTGCTTTCCACAAAACATGCGAATAGTTAAACCTAGAATTCAAATTTTACATGTATAATGTGCGCAATTATTCATTTGTGAAGTTTGTAGTATATCTGTTCAACATAGAGGCTCAGTTTAATAATTTTGTTAACAGTTTAAGAAAGTCCCGATAAATTCCTGAAAAACCGCCATTTATTTGAGTAAAATCTTCTAAAAATCCTAAGTTGCGCGGGAAAAAAAGTACATTAGTGAAAGAGTGCCGTCTCTCTGATACTCGTAAGCGCCCTCCACTGGGAGTAACAAATCCGAGCTCTCGCGGCGGATCCGCAGATTCGGAGCACTCTTTGCCAGCGTAGATTGACACTCCCAGAGTAGCCAGTGAAAATCGCTATAAGGAACCAACGGAGAACGTTCCATCCTAGCTGCTGTCTACCTACAGAACGTCCAAAGTCAACCGGCATCTTGTATACTTTGAAAGCGCTCTTCTTACATAACTGCTGTAGCAGACGAAGCAGTGGGCTTTCTTGATTGAGAATGGGTAGAATGTGCGCGAGGAACAGAGAACAATGCAAAGGCTTTAGCGGGCTTATCTTTTGCGTCCCGTACGTGAATAATTGCCTTCTTTATCCCTCGTTTTCCATGTTCACTATTGCCCTTTGACAAGTCTTGCATTACTGCTAGGCCCGTTTCGCCACCCTCTCCTTCTGTTCCACATTAAGGAAGGAAAGCAAACAATCCATTTGGCGTGTTTTCTTCCATTACAGACGGCTGAACATCAGCGCAGAAATATAATATAAATAATAGCGCTGAACTCTTCCCTAGTAAAGAAAGAAGCATAGCTGTTAGCAGTTTTGTTATGAACGCAAGGTTAATGTAGACATGTGCCAAATTATGATTTCTGTAACGAAGTTAGTGCCTGACACTTCATTCGTAAATAGGCTACTATTCAGCCCATAATCTTGAATAACAATGCCAGGCGCTTTGGCTCACGTTGTTTAGAAGAAAAAAAAACAATCCCATGAAACTTTATGGTGAGAGGTTATGTTCTTATTCAGTTCACGTTTATTCTCCGAAGGCAAATACATGTATTGTCTGGGGTATCTTTCCGTAGCATTGCATATCTAGCATGGTACCGACAAACCTATCCTTGGGATATTTCCTGAGCACATTTTCATTGTTTCTAGTTAAGTTTGAGGCACTGTAGTTGAGAGATGAAGTATTCTGGAAATCCAGTTGCAAGGAAACGGAGTTGTATTGCCATAGATCGAATAAAGGCAAATAGCTCGCGTAGATTTTCGCTAGAAAATTATCGTTTTCGCGTTATGGACGGTCGGCTTTGAGGAATTGACTGTTGCTAGTAATCGAACTAGGCGGGTCACTGAAAATTGTGGACAGTGTTTTGGAAAGCGCGTGTCTAAAACGATCATGGCATTCTGAATGTTCTTACGTTATATCAATATTATTTGCAGCCCGTGAAAAAAAAATAAACGAGACTTTTCCACGTCTCTTGTGAGGATCAAGGATGGGACAGAAGGATAACTATGCTTTGTCTGAAAATGTCACGTTTATAAAAGACAGCAGAATATGTCTACTGCGCCATCCGCTCTATTGCTTTGAAGATGAAAAAAATTTATTCGAAAACCCGCTAGGAACATGACATTGTCAAATCGGTACGAAATTCCCCCCTAACCTAATCTAAACTTGAATCTTTCACATCCCCTGTCAACCTAACCCTGACCGGGTTAGCTCGCCAAGAAGGCCAGGCCCATGGAATCAAACCTACTGGCTTGACTTTTCCTTTTTTTCACGATTTTTTTTTAAGGAAATGACCAAAACACAGAAGAAAATATTGGGTATTTTGGAATTGCGATTTCAAGAAATTCACTGTGTCCTTGAATTGTTGAATGCGATGTCAAGGAATTAAATGTGTTTGAAAGTCAAGTGTTTACGCTGGAAGTTGTATACGTAGTGGACTCACCGTGGGTGTATCCTTTTTTTTTCTTGGTTGTAGCGCTGCATTCCCGAGTTCGTAAACGCGGCGTTCAGTTTGCCCGTGGAGTCCACCAACAGTTGCGGCCAGCGCGGTCCCAGCGAGTTCTGCAGCCAGACCGGGGCCAAAGGTCCGGAGAAGTCGTGCGATGTGTGCGACGCGCGGGTGCCCAACCTGGCGCATCCCTCGGACTTTCTCACCGACTTCAACAACAACGACAACTTGACGTGGTGGCAGTCGGATACCATGTTCGAAGGCATCCAATATCCCAACCAAGTCAATCTCACCTTACATCTCCGTGAGTAGTCCCTTTTACTGGCTGTGCTTTCGCAACTCCAGTTATGCAATACCATCGTCGCTGGTTACTACGTCCCTTTTGCTTTCTCATGGTTGGAATTCGAGACCGAATCACCGAACCAAGTTTGGAAAAAGAAAAGAAAATGAGAGGGCCGAGCTCCAAGCTCTTTCATCATTACAGAATTCTATAAATATAATGTAAAACTCGATAGAAAAAAGAAACAGAGAAGATGTTTATTTTTTTATTGTTATCGGATCTTGGATATTTGTCAATCATTCGCCAAGCTTCGCGATCCAAACAAGCAATTTTTCCGTAATAAAATAGAATAGGAGATCTTGTGTCCGATCAATTAGTTAAATAGTTCAGAAAAAGCTATAGAAATTTGGTTGTAAACGCATATGTTGATATGTAACTACAAGTCCATCGATATTAGTAGAATAGAATACAGTGGAGGCCGGTGAATTACAGTGGAGGCCGGTTAAGACGAAAAAAGATTGCGGACCTGACGAAATCCTACCTCTTTACTTACACTTTTCTTCTCTTAAGACGAAACAAGATACACTGTAAAAAAAATTGTAAATTTACAATTGCAGCAAAAAATTAAAAGGACTTTACTGTAAAAATACTTTAAAAATGTTTTTGTACAACAAATTCGTGGTTAAAAAATCATTTTTGTAAGTATTTTTACAGTGAAGTCCTTGCATTCTTTTGCTGGACAACGAATCATTGTAATTTCAAAAAATAATTTTTTACAGTGTATAGGTAAAGTCGGAAATGGAATAAGTAGAAAATTCAAATGTAATTACTTTATAATGTAATTTAACTGCCAGTGTAGAGCTATAAACTTGCATGCTGTCTACGTTTTCGTGACTACAAGGTTTTTTTCCGCATGGTACGGTTAAGACGAAATTCAGTTAAGCCAAAAAAAATTTGGTCCATTCGATTTCGTCTTAACCGATTTCCGCTGTATAACATCTGCAGCCAATTAAGAACAAGACAGATTGGATTAAAATTTCTGAAGAAAACTTCATCTGATCCTGGCAAAGTTGTGAAGTATTGCCGAGCGGATCGGTTTAAATCATTTGATGTGATCGGATCTTTGATGAGGGACCAGGAATACGCCAGAAGCCATGGAATTCCCCTGCAGCAATTAAAGGGCTATCGTACGTTTGTCGGGTATAGTTTACAATGAATTGGGGTTTGTTGGGCCAAAGCAGGGTAGTATTGTTCTTGTTGGTGGTGGTGACGTCATTGTCTTCAAAATTGGGTTATTGTCTCAGTGCAGCCAGCAGCGCTGACATTGAAGTGGGCGTCGAAAAGTTGCACGCCGACGAACATACTGTTTTTATTTTTAGACTCGGTGCGCACCGGTCCCAACTGAACATGTAAGAACTGGGCAAATGCAAGGGATAATTAAAGTCCATGCCGATTGCATTCCAATCGAATCCAAATGATTTTCTGGAATGCAGTTCAAATTAGTTTCAAAAGTCACCATTTAACTCAGCGCAGTCCCAATCATTTTGAAATTATAGGGGTTAAATCAAGTCAAAGTTCAATCAAGGAAGCGAAACAGCCAGTGACGTGAAAAATGTATGGCGGCTCCGAGAACAGAGTGAACAAAAGCTTGGCTTATGAGATTTCAAATACCCATGTATGACCCATGTATGAATTCCACAACCTGGACAACTTGTGGATCAAGCTACTGGAAGTTCGAAATGAAAACGAAAATGTGAAGAGATTTTTTTTCTCATAGTCAGTTGCTGCGAGTTCAGTCGTTTCATAAGTTAATTCGATTAATTTTTAGCAGTGGACAGCTCTGTCATTAATAAAAACTGAAATAAGACAAAAGTGAAGGAAAAGAAACTAAATTGGGTATAGTAGGCCTATGGATACGTATGGGTATTTTTATTTTATTTTTTGTGTACGGCGTGAGCTTAGCTCGTCGTTTGCTATATAGTATAGGTGGATAGGGATGAAATATTTATTTACTTAGTAACGTAAAAGTAGTTTTTTAGAAGTACTCTCTAGGTTATTTGACCATGTGTGTAGTTGTTGTTAGCTTCTACTCAAAGTTGTGCCTTGCTTCTCGACCTTTTTATTACAAGAGAAACAAGAACGACGCTCACGTTAATACCCAAAAATACAAAGTAATTGAATCTGGCAGGTACCACTGTGCGAAAATTTCCGAGCTCAGGCCAAAGCTGCTCTTGAAAGAGTTAGTACAGTGTCTACTTTAACTCGCTTAACCTGATGCCAACAGACGATAATACGGTCGAACAGGGACGTGGCTCCTCTTAAAACTCTTAAATTTAAACTTAACTTCATGCTAACGCTCTAGTCCTATGTTATTCCCATTTTATTCAGTGGAGACAAGCCCCGGTTTATTTCAACTCGGTTAATTCACAACGCGTTTGGCATTCCCCGTTAGGTGTCGTACAGTAATAAGGTAAGTCCGGTTAACTACCAATCAACCTGCGCATAAAAACTTCCAAGAAACTTCCAAGTTCTTTTTATTCCGATGCGATCCATAGCAGCGGAATAAAAAAAAGACCTGGAATCATTCTTTGGATTACTCGGAACTTTCCACCTGCAACAGCCCTCTATTTCGTAGTCTGAATTGCTCCATTGCCAAATCAGTTGTCCTACAGAAAGTGTGACAGACAAGCGTCTAGGAAGAATGATAACGATTGAATTAGTGACTCGTGAAACCAACAATAAGCACGAGCTTACTTTGTGAACACACACTCAAAAAATATATCCAGGAAGATGTGCAACAAGTTTAATTTTGGCCCACGAGTGAAAGTTTTGTGCATCTGTCAATTGCTCCGGAGTATGGTGTTGATCCAAGAGTGATTGCAAAACTAAAAAAAGAGAGGAAAACATTCTGGACGATTAGTGCAATTGCATCCACAACGGAGACGAAAAAGAAATAAAACTCTGAAGACACAGAAGAATCTTTGCTGAGATGAAAGTATAAATTGAGGCTTGACTTGGGCAAATTCAATGCAAGTGAAAGTCAATTCAAATGAAATCAAACGATTTTTTAAATTCAACTCAACTCAAGTTTAAGTTACACCACGTAATATAAGACAACAAACGACGTGAAAACTGAATTGCGGCTCTAACAAAAAGGGAACTAAGTTTTTCACAAGGGTGTTTCAAGACCCGTACAGATTCCTTTCGCATGACGTTGTACAGCATCGAAACTTTAAATAAAATATTTATGGACTTATTTCTCAATGCAACTATTTCTTATAATTCAATTTCTATAACTTTAGTCGTTTCTTCAATGTAAAACAATTTAGCAGTGGACCAATTCATTTCAAATTCAAGGGAAATGCTTGCATTTTGAACTACTTGGCATAATCTACTTGACTTAAACTACTTGAATTTAAGTCAGATTGAATTTATTGAATTTGCCCAGCCCTGATGTGAAACAGCGCTGAATTTCTCGAAGGAGTAGAAAAATCGGTTACAGAATACCTTTTATTGAAAAGTAAAATAGTGTTTCTAATATATTGAATACACTCATCGAAACACATGTTCTGGTTTCTATTCTGTCAATCTTTCGATTAGCCTTATCTTTGAAACTGGCTCGCGGGCCGCAGGGCCCCTTCTTCAGAGCCAAACAGGGTTAAGCAGGGAAGCCGTTAATTGTCTCCGCGTTTCAAGTCTCGGGAAGGCGAAGCAATGTACAACACAGTCCATCCCAAAGTCTCAAGTTTCTAACATCTGTCCTTAAAACGTGAACTCATTGCTTTCGTCCCTCTTCCCTTTTTTGTTTTTTGTTTTGGTGCTGCCTTCCCCTTAGTTTTGCCCCTGGACAGTATACCGGCCGTTGCCTACGAGTTTTCAGGCGTTTTGAATGTGGACGGATGCGAGTGACATCAGCCCGGTACCAAAGTTGGTGGGGAAAACTCATTGCGCAGCCATTTGCAGAGGAAAGGCCTAGATAGATATTTGTTGTTTAACTTTATCGGTTCCTTTACCAGCCAGTCCCAAGTTTTATGGTCGGGGCCGCAAGTAAGAACGCCGTTTGAAAATACGGCGAATACGAGCTGTTGGTCTCCAGCAGCCAGTCGCTGGGGCGTCTGGGGCTGGTAATCGGACACTGTTGCACATGTGGGAATGGAAACATGGGAAGAGCACGGAGAAGCAGAGAGAGAAGGAGCCAAAAAGGACGAAAATACCCAAGACAGACTGACTATAACTCGGACGTGGTCCTGATTGGGCGCTCTGTGGCCGGTTTGAACTTGAAAAATAGGGAGACTTCCCATGTGTTTCGGAGGAAGCAGGAGTATGTTTCTGTTTCTGTTTCTGTCGCGGCCAAGGTGTGAAATATTAAGAGTAGAAAAGGAGTAGTAGGTGGACGGGAGCTTTCCTGAACTTTGGTCCGCTGGGTTAGTATAGCAAAGCTGGGCGCATTTCCCATCATCTGAGTGAAGTAGACGTGAATTAGTTGAAGGCAAATTCAGTTTGTATTGGCTTTGAAGTCAAATTGTCTTTTTGATTCACTTGATCAGATTTTGAATCAAATTAGTTGAAGGTAAATTCAGTTTGTATTGGGTTTGAAGTCGAATTGTCTGTTGGATTCACTGGATGTGATTTTCAATCGAAGCATAATTTAAGCTTCTTGGGAGCGGTGGCGAGAAAATAAGTGGTAGGGATTGGAATATTTGTTGAAAGATAGACTTGAAGAGAAGGGGAGAACAGAGATATTTTAGAGTTTGACTTTTGAAGTAAATTCTGAATGGGATGAATTTACTACCTATTTAGTAGACTTTGTGTTGACTTTACTGAATTTGACTTGAAGCAAAGTTTTAATCTGCTTTGGTGCGTGGAGATGGCTAGAACATGATTGGTGTAGTAAGTAGCTGAATACAATTCTCTAAAATAATCAGTAACACAAAAGAGCAAGGCAATACGTTCACGTTGAGGTCTGCATGACAACTGTTTTCTCTCTTTCCAACAACCAGTTCACCCAAAGAAAAACCCAGAAAGTTAACAATAGAAAATAACAAAAAGTCAACAGAGGGAGGAGAAAGAAAGCTTCAGGCTTTCCCCAAGGCTTTTCGCTACACTCGGCCACCTACCCTCCACCGCGCCGTCCCCGGAGCGGATTGTGAGTGTACCAGACTGCAAAAGAAATCACCACCACCGTCAATTCTAACAAAAATCGAAGAACTACTGATGTCCCCACGCCCCTCCCAAAAAAAAAAAGAATCACTCGACGAATTCCGAAAGGTGGCGCGGTCGATGGACAACTCGCCCGACGCGTGCGTGCTTCTGTTCATTAGTCGTTCCCTCCTTGACGGGTAACAACGGAAGATCTTCAGTATTGTCTTCATTTTCAGGCTCTGAATTACTGGCGCTGACGAATCCTCCTTTAAACTTCTTTAGCTGACTTACGTGAGCCGGAAAAATGCGCCAGGTCTTCTTGGTATGGCGCCCAGGTAAGTCCCCCACTTTGTAGGTCACTGGGGTGACCCGTTTAAGAACCCGAAACGGACCCTGATACCGGGGCTGGAACTTCCGATTCCCTTTGCCGTTCTTCCTTGGCCGAAGAACCCATACTAAGGAATTTACCGCGAAGTGTGGGGCGGGACGTCTACAAGCGTCGATGTATTTGGCCCGCTTCCGTTGCACTATACGGGTCCGACGTCGGGCCTGCCGCAGCTTCTTTCTCACCCGCTTGAGAAAAGTGCGGTAGCTAACGGCGTGTCCGTCCGGCCACGGGTACTGGGTGTACTCTGGCAATACCGGCGATCTCCCGTACACCAGCTCGAAAGGAGAGTACCCAGTGGTTGCCTGGCGAGAAGTGTTAAGCGCAAACACAGCTCCAGGAACGAAAAGATCCCGATTTTCCTCGGATCCTCCGATACAAAGAGCCATTACGGACATTATGCTCCTGTTCGTCCGTTCACATAACCCGTTCGTTTGGGGGTGATAGGCGGCCGCCATTGCATGGCGTACTCCCAAAGTGCCTAAAGCTTCTTTGAACAGTTGAGAGGTGAATGCTGTTCCCCGATCACTGATCAGTTTGATCGGCGCGCCATGACGGAACACAATCTGATTCAGAAGGAACTCGGCAGCAACCGATGCGGAGGTATCCGGCACTGCGACAGCCTCAACCCAGCGAGTAGCGTAATCAACCGCGACAAGGACATGTCTGTTGCCCCGATCAGTTGGGTGGAGGGGTCCCACATGGTCAATTCCCAACGTATGGAACGGAACGCTGGGCGGAACGATGGGCTGCAGCTCCCCAACTTGTTTTCCGGTTACCGGTTTATACATTTGGCACCGAATGCAGGACTTTACGTAGTCCTTCACGTGTTTGGCCATTTTCGGCCACCAGTATCGATGACTTACTTTGTCCAACGTCTTCGCGACACCGACGTGACCACCAACAACGCTGTCGTGGCATTCTGATAAGATAGTGCATCGCAAACATCGAGGTACGACTAACCTGGACTTACCGCCGTGATCCCCAATGAGACGGTAAAGAACCCCGTCCTTCAAGGCGTAATCGTGTGAATATTCGGTCTCTCCAACCTCCAGTGATTCCATGATTGTTGCAGAATAACGATCAGCCCTCTGTTGAAGCAGAAAGTTGTCCCTTTCGTTCCGTATCCCAACGATAGCCGCACAAATAGGCCGGAGATCTGCCTCGGGTATCCGGGATAGTACATCAGCGACGACGTTCTGATTACGCTTAATATGTTGGATAGAACAATCAAACTCTTGAAGGGCTAAAACCCAACGGGCGAACTTCCCGCTGATATCCTTCTTCCGCAACAACCACATGACAGCGGTGTTATCGGTCTGCAAGGTAAAATGCTTCCCGAATAACTACGGTCGAAGTTTTTGAACGGACCAAACTACCGCCAGGCATTCAAGTTCATTACTGTGCCATTTACGTTCAGCGTCACTCAACCTCCTACTCAAATAGCAGACGACGCCTTCCCTGCCGTCGGTCAACTGTAACAGCACAGCACCCAACCCGAAGCCGCTAGCGTCCGTCCGCAGAGTGAGTGGAGCGTCCTCGTCATAATGTACTAGAGTAGGCGCTGCGGTCAACGCTTCAATCAATCGTCGGAAAGCCTGTTCCTCATCGTTTCCCCAAACCCAGCCAACGTCCTTCTTCAGTAGGCCGTGCAGAGGGCTAGCAATACTTGCGAAATTCGGTACGAATCGCCTATAATACGAGGCGAACCCCAAGAAGCATCGTATGTCTCGAGGGTTCGCCTCGTATTATATGGAATGTATTTGAAACATAGACTCGAGAGGGATATGAAAGGGCAGTTTCACATTCAACTACGTCTTAGATGGGTTTAACAAGAATTTTACTTTTTTGGCTTCAGTTGACTGGAAATAGTATTGAATGGGCTGGACTTGAAGCTTAACCTTTCACGTACAATTTCTATCGACTTGAATTAAGCGAAATCAAATCAAGTCAGCCAGGCAAAACAGTTAACATATTCTACTTGATTTTGAGATCCTCGACTGGAAAATCTCGTTGAGAATGAATGTGGAAACGTGGATCTATTTTACTTGAAAACTTTGTTGACTTTGAAAACTTCGATTAACATGGTATTATTTGGCTGGATTTTGCTTCTCGTCAGTTGCCATCGACTGGGTTTAATTCATGTTAGCGGATTTTCATAAAAGAAATAGGATTTTACCTTGAAAAGAGAGAAATGATCTTGATGACTTACGATGGGTTTTTCCACAGTTGATTTGAATTAACTTAAGCATTAAAAATTGCCAGTTGATTTGAAACGATTGCAGTTGCGTTTCCCCTGGACGTTATCTAGGTCTAGTTGTTACGACGGCGTCAGCCTTTTATCATGTTTTACAGAGGAAACGGTGTTTCTGTTAGCTTAGCTAATGTTTGAGGAAATACTGGGAAATACGACACGTAAACGAGTTGAAAAGATAAGCTAATTCATTAAAAAATAATTACTTTTTAGGTCATTAAAAAATATTAACCGTAGACAGATTCGACGAAAATGCAACGAAAATGAACGGAATTTACTATGGCGTATAATCTTTCGTTCTTTTATTTTGGAACCGACTACATGGGAAAGATTCGTCGAGAATTGACGTTCAAAGTATTTTTTTGCCAATAAGTGTCACTTGATAAGGCTTGATAAGACAAATTCGAAAAGGTTTAGAAATTCCTAAACGTGAAAAGTCGTTGAAAATTAAGAGCGATGTAGAATTAGTGACGTACACGCTTAACCACATCCCTTAGTTTATCGATAGTTATTAACAATTAAAACTTTACTGTCGATAACTTTTCGAAAAACACTACAGTGTCATTGCAAATCGTCGTCGTAATTTCCTCATGGAATCGTCCGTAGGTGAACTGTACAGTACTCTCCAAAAAAACGACAGATACAAAACGCCCTATCCTAGCTCCCCACAAATTCCGTCGGCCAAGCCACAATGGATTTGAATTAATAGTTGGTGCTACGGATAAATAACAAGACCACCTCGTCGTCAAACGTTTATTGAAAAACATCTTACAAGTTCTTAATTGTTTAAGTCTCTTAAACTCAATTATAACAAAGCACGTTTGTTTCTTATGATAGAAATCTAGTTTATCAAAAATATAAGCTTGTCAAGCTTAAGAAGTCAATTGGGACGATTTATGTGAAATCTAAGATGGAACCGGTAAATAATTTTGGGAATATTATCTGGAACTCCAATATCGCGGGCTCAGGCGAGTCATTCGTGGGTTGGTTCCGCACGGCATGGTATTCGCTGTGCTGTTCGCACCGTTTTGCCACGCATCTGTGGGGAGCTAGGATAGGGCATTTTGTATGTGTCGTCTTTTTTGGAGAGAACTGTACACCCTTCCTCTTATTTTACATTGACCGAACGGAACAGGAGGGAAGATTTGCACTGACGATTTTCAAGAATTTTGTGTAGCTTACCAGAATGTTCTGACCAAAATTGTTACAGTAATAAGACTAGAAACTAACGTGGAGAAATGTTCGACATTCGGATTTTTTGGGAAGAAATTAAGTAATAGATTATGTTTGCCTTCTTTCAAAGATTGGTTACGTTCTAAGGATTAACACAAAACCTTACTGCCAAGAAAATTTTGGAGAACACTGAATAGATAAATGCAAAATCGTCCATGCAAGTTTTCCATGTAATCGGCCGAAAGAGACGACGGTATTCAGCGGCCTTAAGAACCGAAGGGTGTCCAGTCTTCTCAGAATATGCTTCTGCAGATGACTTTCTAAGAAACAGCGACACATATGTGTGTCCCACCAGCTCTGCTGGTAATTCGGGGGCGTCCTAGCATTCTGACCTTCAACTATGAGTCAAACCCGCTTTGACCCTTGGGCTGCATTACTAAGGCGCAGTGAGAGAAGGAAAGGAGTTGGAGCAGTCCGCCCAAAGAGCAAAAAAAAAGTGTTTCCTCAATTAGCCTACCGGGGCAAATTGGGTTCATTTAAGGAAGTGCAATTCAATTCGCGTCACACTAGTTTCTAAAAGCTGAAGCAATTAAACCAATGTGGAATCAGCATCTGTAAGTTTCTTCAGTTCATTTTTAAATGTTTTCCAATTAATCGAACTCCTTTGACAAATTCCCCACCATAACAGTGTAAATGTCTCCTTCACACGAGAATTTGTTCAACAAACACAAAGATCGAGAGCAAATACCCACGCTGGTTGTAAAATTAAAAAATATCAATGTTTAAATTCGAAAAAGCAATTCTAATTACGTATATTAGTCAACTGTGAAATAAGACAACGTTTAAACTGAATTAGCAATTAACAAAAATAGAGCAGTGATAAAAATTTATTCAAGGTTTCAAGATTTTCAGTGTCACAACCTAAGTTAAGGAGGAAGCCAGAGAAATAGAAGTGCACTGTAGTGCAGGATACAAAAGTCGAAAAAAAGAAGGAAACGAATGGCGCATCATGTATCCTTTCTTTTGCGGTACCTTATAAAAGTGTCCAAGTTCGAAAAACATAGTTTTAAGTCGATCAAATTCGCAAACAGCTAACAGTACTTGGCTATAGTTTGATTTAATACTCAAGCATGAACTCAATTGAAATAAACTAAACTGAGATAAAATTCACCGAAATAAATCGATGTTGCTTAACCCATAGCTGAAGTTAAGAATCTGTTGACTCAAATATCTCATACTTGAGTGAGATAACAGTTTTGTTACACAGTAGTTAAAAATGTAGCAAATGGGCACGTTCTTGGAAAAATCACGTCATTTTTCGCCGGGATTCCTCTTTCGGCATTGAGCAGGGGCGATGGCCGTCACTCGCAAGTCGCAAGTGAAAGCCCAGGCGAAAAGAAGCCTCCTCGGCCTTGTTTCTCTTTCTCTATCGCGACGTCTTGGTCGTCAAAATAAGAACGATGTCAACGCATCTTCTTCCTAGGAACTGCGAGGGGAAATGGAAAAGTTGGCAAGTCAGTGAGGAAGCAGCGAGCAGGAATTGGAGCGGGGAGATTATGAAGAGTCACGATTCATGGGGAAAACGGACATACTTTTCAGCATTTTTAGCGCAGGTTAAAGTTTTTGTTTTTAAAGTTTGTATTCATTTTTCTAGCAAGGCGTTATGCCACGAAAGTGCAATGGAAAATAAAAACAAAGCATAGAAAGCCCTTGTACTGGTCCTAGTCTGCAAAAGTAACGATGATGGTAAATAAAATGAACCATTAAAAGGCCTCGGTCGATACTGGCATAAACGGAAAAAAGTATAGAAAGTATGGAAAGTAATATAATAATGAAACAATAAATATATAATAAAGAAAGAAAACGCAAAAAACGCTGTTTTGCGTAAATGAATTACGACGTAAAAAGTTAGGTTCTTAACAAGTTTTTTTGGAAAGTTATTATGGCAAGTTATTTTGGAAAGCGCAATCTCAGTAAGTGAATAGGAATTCTTGTCGAGTGAGCATTCATTTTCCCCTCTGACTGTATGGAAGTTTATTTCCGGTGGTTTGTGAGCAATAATCGGCTCCGTTGGTTAAAAAAGTATCCGCTGACGAGCCAACTGGATTCTGCACCGTGTGAAACTGGTCAACAGCTAGGGTTCATCGTTTTCCGTAACATGTAAAGCTACCTTTTGTAAACTTTTGAGACAGGCAGGTATACTTGCTTTCTTTTTTCGAATTTGTCGACGGCGAAAACATAGCTCATGGCACAAAGTTCTTTTTTTAAAAAGCTTATTCCGAAGTAGGGTTCCCTCTTGTGCTGGTAGGTGCGCTAGTGAAGATTTCGCCACTGATGGCGCGCTTCTTATTCCATAAGCCAGGAGTGTCCGAGTGACGGTGAGAAGCGTAAACTCGATAAATAAATAATAAGCCCCTAGACTTTACATTATATAACGTACAAGCCCTTCACGTTTAACGTAATCTAGTAAGAAGGAAGAAATTGTAGTTGAAATAGGCGGTCATAAATCGAGCTCATGGCAGCAAACAAGGGGAAATGGAGACCACCGGCCGACATTTGAAATATAGGTGCGGAAAATGGCACCAGGTTGCAGCACAATACAGCTAGCAAGAGCTTGTTACATAGGACGGTTTGACTGTATTGTGTAGGTAGATTTTGTTCTCGTTGACCTTGATTTTGACGTTCAGTCTTATTACACCATGCGTTCAGAAACTCTTTTTGAGCATAAAGTCGCCGACTGGCGAGTTTCTTCTTGAAAAGTGAAGCTAGGAGGGAGAAAATTCAGATTCACGGATGATTACAAGGGAACAAGCCAGTAGAGACCCAGGATGATGGTAATTTTGAACAGGATTGTAATTTTTAGTAGCGTGTGTTGGATCAGAAGAGGAAAAGTTTGCTAATGACGTTCTTTATTGTTGTTTTCAGGCAAAGCCTTCGATATTACGTACGTGCGCGTCAAATTCCAGTCCCCGCGTCCAGAAAGTTTCGCCATCTACAAGCGCACCTCCGAAGACGGTCCTTGGGTGCCATATCAGTTTTACAGGTTGGCTCTTAAAACCTTTAGTTGCTTATGGGGCATTAGTATTTTCTGGACCTATTGCCTGGATCTTAGATCACCATTCATCATTCGTCAATTTAAATCTATGTGATGCGATCAAAGCCGTAAAATACGGGGAAAAAATGGATTCTTATGGGGAAATTTATGTTCGTGGAGAACGATAATAAAGTAAACTTACGTACCATTACGCCTAACAAGTATAAGTTGAAGATTAAAAAGGCATGTTGTCACATGTTAAACGTCCCAGGTAATTCCACTAAAACAGAACAGTGTTTGATGCTACTCAACCCTAAAGTTTGGTATCACAATATCTAATGCACACCATCGCGACTTTTTTCGAAAAGTTCTTCATGAGTTTGTAAAAAACGAGTCAAAGTTAATTTTTGTTGGGATAAAGCCATCTGAATGTTTCCAGTTTCAGGAGTCGCTTAAGCCGTTTAACATGTGACTCCTCTATCGCAACGGTAATCCCTATTCCTGAAATTAAAATTAAAAATACACACTTTGTAAGTGTTCTGTGGTCAGTTTTCAGTAGTTTTGCTCTGTGTTGCTGTCGAAGAAAAACCTGTCAATATGTAACGTATAAACCACGATCAATCTGTAACTCAATTGCAAGTTCTAATAATTATTCATGTTCCAAATATGACTAACAAATATGGATATGATTGAAGGCTATTGATTATTCAACCGTTAATATAATAACAGTACTACAGAGAGTATTATCATATAGCTTGTCATCAAAATAACATCTTGGTCGAAATCAATATAATATTGAAGGATCATGAAGCTCCCAACGCTGTGTAAAAGCGTTGAAAAGTTCGTATTTCTTGCCACTAGATGGCCTGACAGTGATCGGTAAATGTCCTCAAGAAAAAAAATCGATCCAATCCCGGCGTGCTTACGGTACTATGCCGTTTCGATCACATCTGGATTTTTTTTTGCAGTACTGTTTTTGGTGCACTCGTCAAAAATGATCTAGGTCACTCGTGTCAATACTAAATAAACTTCTTTAATAATGTTAAGTACAGTAATTGCGCGAACGTATAAGGGTTTTCTTCTGCACGTGATTCCGTCGTCTTCCACTATTAGAATTCCGGATTAGTCCAGCAAATGATCGAAGCAGATCAGGACAAAATCTTTTTACTTTTTCTCCCGGAATAGTCGGATCTCTGCTGGAATCTAAGGTTTCTCCTGGATCCGGATGTTTTGTTTAAGTCGTGCTTGCTGGGTTTGGATCGAAACATGAGTGAAACGATCCGACTGGAAAGAGAGATCCGGGTCCGGAAGACTGCCCATTATGTAACCACTTCTGAGTGACTATTGCTTCTGTTGTTACGAATGCCATGCGCTATTAATTTGAGGTACAGTTCGTCAGCGAAAGTTAATTCCAATTTCTATTCTTTTCAGTGCGTCGTGTCGAGATACGTACGGCTTGCCTGACACGCAGTACGTCCGCCGTGAAGACGAAACGCGCGCCCTGTGCACGCCCGAGTTTTCCGACATTTCCCCGCTGACAGGCGGCAACGTCGCCTTCTCGACGCTAGAGGGCCGTCCTTCCGCCTACAATTTCGACAACAGTAAAGCATTGCAAGTAAAGGACAGCAAACCAAGACGATGGCATAGAAAATGATGTCAAATCTGTCTAGGAATGGGTCACAGCCACGGATATTCGCATCACGCTGGATCGACTCAACACCTTCGGCGACGAAGTGTTCGGTGATGCCAAGGTGCTGAAGTCTTACTTTTATGCCATTTCGGACTTTGCTGTCGGTGGAAGGTACGTTTTTAACTCTTGATGGAGCATTTCCGTCCTGTCTTTCTACTGTGCCGTTTGATTGAGTTTACTCGTCTGTTTTCCGCCTCGTGGCTGGCAGTCTCCGCCATTTTGATAAAATATTGCTTTACATGCTGTCACACTCTTCAGTTGAAGGAAAAGAACTGTTGACTGAAGAGTGAACCAGTGTGAGCACTGAATGGTAGGCAGAACACAGAAAGGGGCATTGTTCGACTCTAGAACGCAGTGTTCCGGATCTTTTCTTTGGGCGGATCTTCGATCACTAGCGATCATTCGTTAACTTCAGTCGATCCGATCCGATAGGATTCAACCAAACAAAACAAAACAAAGTAGATTCGGATCGGGAAAGATCCCGATCCAATCAGATCCGATCATTTCGTTAATTACCGACATTCTGACAATTAGGAAGAAATTAAAAAAATGAAAAGAGATGAAGATTTCAGTTATGCCCACCAGGTGGCTTGATTTTGATCGGCAAAGGATCGGCAATAAAGTAGATCCAATCCCTGCCATTGTAGGATACCACAACGATCCGATCCGATCAAATGGTCGGATCTTTTTTGAAAGATCCGGAACACTGCTAGAATGGGTCTCGTTTTCCGCCATCTTGAATGGGCGGGAAAAACACAATGTGGAGCGTTATAGCGAGTTCCACTGGCAGTGCTACTTTGGGTTTCATGCGAACTGATTTTCTGGCCTGAAAACTGTGACAACCTAACTTGTAGACCACCCAGTGGAACGCGCACAGAAATTCAGTGCAACGATTGTTTACATTCAATTAAAGCATGGGCGAGGCTGAGTATAGTATTGTTTTCCACTTTTCCGTGCGCAGTTTATCACTGGAACACGTTCTGTATAGCTGCACTGTAGTTCTGTAGGAGAGTACCCAGTGGAACGCAGTAGCACTAAGTGCAAGGATGGTGAACCAGTGCTGCCAGTGAAACTCGCTCTTAGGATGACTTGCCACGTTCCGTAGATTTTGTCCTACACTTTATCGACATTTTACTAATGAAAAGGAAAGCGGTTAACGGAACTTTTATTTTTAAAAAACAGAGTAAAATTGTGAGAGAAATTTGGATGAAATTCCGTGAAGGTCGAAAGACAAATTGAGCCAATCTAACTTGTTGTGACACGTGTAGGTGCAAGTGTAACGGCCACGCTACCGAATGCGTTCCCAGCACGTCGGTAGATGGCTCTTCGCGCCTGGTTTGCCGCTGCGAGCACAACACGGCGGGACCCGACTGCAACGAATGTTTGCCGTTCTACAACGACGCTCCCTGGAAGCGCGCGACGGCGGATGACACCAATGAATGCAAACGTAAGTTCCGTACATCTTAATATGATTTTAATCTAGCATTGCACATTCTTAATGGGTGTAACAGTAGCTTGTTATTATTTATCCTTGTGAAGTAGTTCCGCACTAAGCGGACTGTTTCAGCTCGTGCGCTACTTAGAATACCAACGTCCGTTTGAACATTTTAAAGCAATAATTTATTGTCAATTTCAATCAAATAAAAGCGGTTTCTAAATGTTTTCGGTGAAAGGTTTGACAGGTTTTGACAACACTGCGGAAAAAATGTTTAGGGGAAATACAACTACTATGGTTGTTTTCGTGAACAATTGGGTCACTCGAAAAATCCGTGTAGTAATTTATCCAAAATTTGAAAGCGAATATCTCTGAACATAATTAATTTTATTCAATAATATTGTATTCGGCACCGATGTAGCTTTTCTGTGTCGATAGTTTTAATGTAAGTTAGAACCAGTGTTGTGTAATTATTACAAGTAATGGTAATTTGCAATGCCAATTACTTTTCTTAAAGTAAATGTAATGCACTCGTTACATTTTTCTCTCTGTAGAAATGTAATGTAATGTACTCATTACATTTACTCTATCTAAAATTGTAATGTAATTTACTAGTAAATTTAAAAATGCCAAATAACATTACAATTACTTTGGTTTCTTAGAGAAAAAGTAGAAAACCTGTCAAGAAAGGGGGAAGGGGAAGAACTTGTGCGTTGGAACTTCGCTGCCTTAGATCGACTAAAGGGTGTTGTGAAATGGCTTCCAGTATGTAAAGTGTGAAATACTCATTTGACATTAAAATTGATCTGTAATTAATCTACTATCTTTTTCATAACAGTCCGTGTAAATAGACTTACTTTACTTTTCGTATGGTTAAAAATTTGGAACATTGGAACAGTTTTCAATGTAAAAATACATTTTAACTGAAAGTAATGGCAAAGTAATGCATTACTTTACAAATGTAATTGTAATGTAACGATTATTTTCGTTACTCAGGTATAATTGTATTGTAATAGTATATTTTAAATAAAAAGTAATTGTAATGTAATAATATTTATTTTTGACAAATTACACAACACTGGTTAGAACAAAGCTTCGGGAGCAGTCTAATTCAACACAGTAATTCTAATTGTTTTTGTGGAAGAAATTTACGTGCGTGATGTTATATTTTTATTCAGTTTATTTAATCGTGAATTTTTATGGTTTATTTTTCGTTTTGTGAGATGAAGATGAAACGTGGGAAACAAACCCATATGCCTTCTGAACGATGTTACACGACGTCGGAATGGGAAAAAAAGTTTACAGTCATAATTTTAAGTTCAGTGATTTTTTCTGAGTCAATTCCTGCAAATTCTATCGCTTCTCGAGTTAATTCAGTAGGAAAAAATTAAAAAGCGGACACATTCCATTCAAAGGCATGCAAATGGATTTAATTTAAGTCAAGTTCAATTCAGTGACTTGAGCTTGCTTCTTTCACACTGCCGTTTTAAGGCTGACCAGCAGTTTTTTATTGCTACCTGTCTAGCAAGAAGTTTGAAGACACAAGTTGGTTAGCGTTTAGGGAAAGAGCCTTAACAAATTCTGCCGGAAACGCTTTGGCATTTTTTCGTCCTATCATTCTTGATTTTTACAACTTCTCTTTATTTTAGTCTTGTGATTTTCGATTTTTTCGATGTTTCTCAATTTTTAATTTTATTATTGCATTATTTTTACACGTTTTTACTATTAGTTTATTTTACCATTTTGTAATTTATATTCTTACCCAGTTATGTATTCTCGTTTTTGAAAGATTTGGCGTGTTCAAGGAAAGGAAAAAAAGACACCACCCTGTTTTTACCTTAGCTCAAAAAGGAACCCAAGAGTTTCTGTTATGCGTACCACCCAAACGCCCTAAGCGCAAGAGCGTACTTATTAATATTAATAAGTGCACGTTTGCCTAGCAGTTTCCAGAATGCCTAAACCTGCAGTTGCCAAACTTCTGCTCTGTCTATTGCAGTTCTCTAAGCAGCGCTCCAGAATAGCGCGAAAAATCAGTTAAAAAAAGTAAATAAATGTGAAGGAAAGGGTTGCGGCTTCTTCAGTGCTCAGAGACTGGAGGTGTACAAGTGGGACAGAGGACTTTGGCGTGTTACCTGTCAAGTCTCCCAAAAGAAAAAGAAAAAAAAAGGGAGAGAAAAGAGAGAGTGCGACCGAGGCGGTCAGTCCTGTAGTTTGGCTCAGGTCTGGTCCACGTAATTCACCCATACAAGGCAAACACCATCCAAAATACGCCCATAGAGTCTTTTGGCGTTCACTCTTGTTCTCATCCTTTCCTTGAAAACATGTATAATAACTAAGGAATCCAAATAAAGAAAGTAACTGAATAAGTAGCTGAACAAAAATAGCAAAGAATTGGCCCATAAAAATAGACAATAAAGTAATCTTAGCCGATTGGAATGGCTATTGTAACGTAGCTGTCATCAGCTTCTCGCAGCTTTACGTGTGTAGAGAGATCCATCACTGGTCGTAGAACCGCTGGCGCCCAAAAAACCCCTGTTTCGGTCGAGTCCTAACAAGTTCAAGGTACGCTGCCCTTTTATGGGACATGCCTTCACGCTAGGTAAAAGGGGGGTAAGGGGGGTAGTCAAGTCCTCAGGTGGACTGTGGGTTCCGCACTCGGCGGCATTCAGCTTCGTGCTACCTAGGCAATCAGAAGAAGAAGAAGAAGCTGGATCTGGTCGGTCTGCCAACAGGGCGAAATTAGTCAAGCCAGTGGGAAAGTGCTATTTGAGTCGTAGTGAATATCAAGCAGGAATTAAAAAAAGTAATTGAAGGAGTGATTAGGTGTGTCATTATGGGACAAGAAGACATTTTTCGCTAATTCTGTTGGAGTGAGCAGTGGTCCAGTGTGGAGAGCGTGAATGGCGGGAAATTAAGGCCTAAATGAACAGAACGTGGGTGGTGACCAAGGTTGCGTGGCGTAAGAACGTGAGCTGGTGGAAATGATGGAAAAGTGCCTCTCTTGGATCTTAGTGGCGGGTGCCTTGCTGGGCGCTGGAATCGCGGCCCAAAATTGGGACGGCAGAACGCCGTGGTATACGGATTCTTGTAAGGCTGGCAACCGGCGAATTAGCCATTTAAAAATATCAAAATTTATTGTACCGTGTAGCTATGTATTGTTTGCCTTTACTGGATTATTGTTTTTATTTCTATTGTAACGTAGGCTTGAGTCTGTTGATAGTTGCATTAATTATTGACGCGTTATTTACATGACCCAAATTGATTAGATTAGTTAGTGTTTTAGTAGTCTTGTTTACTTTTACTTTTTCTATCAGCCGGCGTAAAAATAAATAAAAAAAGAAACCAAGAATAAAATACAGTCTTAAGATAGGCACAGAAGAATAAATTTGAAAAACCTAAAGAACGCGTATGTAATTAATGTAACTATCAGTAACTGCCAAGAGGCTCAAATCTAGTTTTATTTATTTTTATAGTGTTATTTATTTTAATAATTTCAAATTGTATTATTTTAATATATGTACTTCCTATTTTACTAGTGCATTAGACTATTTTAGTTGTTAAACATTATCTTAATATATTTACTTACTTATTTTACTAGTGCATTGGGCATTATTAGACTAGTGCATATTTTCCTTGAATTTTCCTGTTTCATTTTTCTCTTTGTTTTTGTGTTGTTCTTAAGACGAACCGTGTCTCAAAAGCGACACGTGGGCTTCTTTTCTTTGAAGAACTGTGGTGAAG
Organism: Triops cancriformis; assembly: GCA_020615345.1. Lineage (NCBI taxonomy): Eukaryota > Metazoa > Arthropoda > Branchiopoda > Notostraca > Triopsidae > Triops > Triops cancriformis. The sequence goes on from JAHZNP010000579.1 coordinate 42,903, forward strand.
GCAGAATACACACCAATAGTTGCAAAAGAGTAAAAGAATTCAAATGTTTTCTTTTCAAATATTGCCAAAGAGTTCAGTTCAAGTTATTTCAAGTCTGTCATACAATTGGGTAGACAGGAAAATGTTGCCAAATGCCTAGGTGAGATATGGTTTGGAAGTGTTTGTGGAATAAGCAGGTGGGGAAGTCGGGACAACAGCTCGAGGCAGGTTGTCCATGAATGGCACCCCAGGAAAGTGAATAATAAACAATATGCAAATGAACGTGCCTGAGCTACGTTGGGTACACAGAGCCGAGCAAAAGGCAGTTCACGCCTGGCGTGCATTACAGTACAGGAATGGGAAAGTTTAGCGCCGACACATCAGATAAGAATTGTAGAATGCTGATGAGCCGCAACTTCTTCGACTGCCAATTTTTTACGTATTGTTTATACGACTTAAAAAATCGAACTGAGCACATACAGTATTTTTAATTTTTTACGTTTCTGTACATTTTTATATTTCAGGATATTTTTATATCTCTGGATATGTGTTTACATTTTTGTACAATGTATAGAGTTTATAACATATAGTGTTTTTATTTAATCACCGATGGAGGTTGTCGGATCTTTATTGCACTTTACATTTTTAGATTTGCATTTGGTATTTCTTTAAGCATATCAAGATCAATATAAACATATTTTATCATACCTGTTGTAAAATTGTTTTCCGGAGTTGAAACACTCAGCTCGAATATTGCGAGAGATTAGGACAGATTAGGATATTAAAGGATTAGGACATAAAAACATAGCAAATGCAAGGCAAATGGCAATACAAGTGTATTCAGTTTCAGGAGATGTATCAATTGTAGATCTTTTGCAGTGTAAAGTTTTGAAATCTCATCGTAATTTTTAAACTCGAAGCATATTACATTGTAAACTACAATCTAAACTCAAATAAGTTCGATGTGTTTGAAGTCCGTGTAAAAAAAGTTAAAAGCTGCACTGGATTTCCTTGCATATTTCTCATGCATAATGTTGTAGTGTCAAAGTACTCATGCATTAGGCAATTTTTTACAGTCGGTTTCAGCCAAGTCATTCATCTCTTCAATTCTCGTCGGATAAAACCGTCAATCCGTCAAATCCAATTCAACTGTTTTGGAATGAAGACAAAATAGTCACACTGACTTCGCAAATCTCTGAAACGAAGGGTGCGGGAAGGAACGATTCATTACCAAAACGACCCATACCAAAACGACCCAGTTGTGATTTTGCTGACATACCAAAACGACCCACTGTGTAACTTGGCCAGATAAGTGACTGCATTATTAATTAAAAGAGACCATATTATTCTTGAAACAAAAGCGACTTATTCCCAAAAAACTTACAGCTGTGTTAAGTTTTTTTTACCCTTAGTTTCTTTGAATAAATTATGTTTAAACTTAATTACAACATTATTTATTCATTGCGCATTGCATTGTTATCTGTATAACGCACGATATATTGTACACAGAAGCTAAAAGTGCAAATCATAAACTTCAGCTTGACTTCGCATAAAAACACCAAAACTTCGCGCATTCAGACAACAAACAATTCAGTCGGAGTATGTTGCATTGCGTCCGTTTTACACAACTATCAGTTAAAAAAAAACAAAAAAAACCTTAACACAGCTGTAATATTTTTACGGAATAAGTCGCTTTTGTTTTCAAGAATAGTATGGTCTCTTTTAATTAATAATGCAGTCACTTGTCTGGCCAAGTTACACAGTGGGTCGTTTTGGTATATCAGCAAAATCACAACTGGGTCGTTTTGGTATAGGGTCGTTTTGGACTGGGTCGTTTTGGTATGGGTCGTTTTGGTAATGGGTCGTTCCTTCCCGCACCCGAAACGAACCTTACCGTCCGGTTTAATTGTATTTGCGCATAGTACATGTAAATTGTTCCAATCTATTTGGCTGCGAGGTTGGATATGTGTGGATCTTCAAGGTAGACCAACAAAGAGCAAATGCTCACGCTGGTTGTAAATAAAAAATAATAGTATTGTTTATCGTACATATATACTATCAATATTATTCAATAAACGTAGTGTATGAAATCAACTTTTACATTTCCCCCCTTCATAATGTAAAAATATAGAAAATAATAAATAAAAGAAAGGTAGTAAGTGTAGGCTGCAATCGTGAAAGAAATAAAATGCGTTAAAAGCACGATTTTTTAAAATTTAACTAGATATTACTAGGACGTGCAATGCAATTCGCATTTGGTCATGATTTTCGTGTTCTTTCATTGGTGACGTCGCAGGCCTCACCTGTTTACAGCTGCCTTTATTGAACTTGTCTAATTGCTACAGATAATTGATTTTTTATGGTATACTACATTTTTATGCGTTTTTTCTTGCTTTTAGCGTGCAATTGCAATGGCTTCTCGAACCGCTGCTTCTTCGACCAGCATCTGTTCAACCAGACAGGCCACGGAGGCCACTGCTTGGACTGCGGCGGCAATCGGGACGGACCCAACTGTGAACGCTGCAAAGAAAACTACTACGAAAAGGAAGATGGCTACTGCGTTCCCTGTCAGTGCAGCGAAATCGGTACTCTTAATCCAAGACATTAAATTCCTTGAAGGGCAATCTTGAAAAACGGAGGATGATATTAGGCTCGCGGAGTTTGCAGTGCAACCGCGAAGGCAAGTGCGCCTGCAAACCGGGCGTGACCGGCGACAAATGCGGCCGCTGCGACGCCAACTTTTACGATTTCGGCCCCCAAGGCTGCAAAGCCTGTGGTTGCAACGTACCAGGCAGTTACGGCGACGAGCCGCAGTGTGACTCGGTGACTGGTACGTGTGCTTGCAAGGAGCACGTGGAAGGACAGCGCTGCGAGAAGTAACACTCCCCAATTGGTCTCGACTTTTTTTCAGTAGGTTAAAGATAAAATTTGTTAGGTGTAAACCTGGGTTCTTCAATCTGCACGCTGAAAACCGATTTGGATGCACGCCGTGCTTCTGCTACGGCCATTCTGCCGTCTGTCGCTCGGCTCCGGGTTATACCAAAGGTATGGTTTCTAAATAACTTTTTTTATTGTATTTTAGCACCTGAGGATTCTATAATTTTAATTCTGTCATTTACTTTTTAGTGTACTTCTTCTTTTCTTTGTTCGCTTCTTCCCTTCTTCCTTTCTTTATTGCTTTCTTTCTTCATTTCTTTGTCCCGTCATTTCTTTCTTTTTTCTTTCATTTATTCTTCATCTGTTTCATTCTTCATTTATCTATTTCTTCTTTGGGTTCTTTCTACATTTATTTTTTCTTCATTTTTATCCATTTCTTTTTTCTTCTTCATTCTTCTTCATTTTTGTGCTTCATCTCTTTCTTTCTTGATTCCTTTCTTCATTTCTGTGTTCCTTCCTTCTTTTTTCTCTCATTCTTTATCTCTTTCATTCTTGATTTATTTATTTCTTGATTTACCTATTTCTTGATTTACCTATTTCTTCCCTCCTTTCTTTCTTTCATTCGTTCTTCACCGCTTTCATTCTTCATTTATCTATTTCTTTCTTCAGTTCTTTCTACATTTATTTTCTCTTCATTTTTATCCATTTCTTTTTCCTTATTCATTTCTTCTTCTTCATTTTTGTGCTTCATTTCTTTTTGTCTTGATTACTTTCTGCATTTCCTTGTTCATTTCTTTCTTTCCTCCTTTCTTTCTTCCTTTCTTTCTTTCTTCCGTTCTTCATCTCTTGCATTTCTTCCTTTATCTGTCTTCCGTTCCTTCTTCCTTTTGTTCTTCATTTCTTTTTTCTTGATTACATTCTTTCTTCATTACTTTCTTACTTTCTTGATCATTTCTTTCTTTCAGAAGTTACCTACTAATTTAATTATTCGTTCATTTATTCCTCTATATATTTGTTTTTGAAAAATAGGTTTGATCGAAAGCGTGTTTTCGCGCGGAGATGAGAAATGGACAGCGCTGGAATTGACCGATCGTCCCGCCTCTCTAAACTACAACGCTCTGATCCAGAATGTGGCGTTGACCGCCGCGGGACGAGAGACGCTCTACTTTGCTGCTCCTGGTAGGATTTGGGGACATCTTTAGACCACCGATTTAAACAACCAACTCTTGACGGCCATGGTTTTTGTCTTTCGCAGACCGGTATTTGTTCGATCAGCGCGCCAGCTACAACCAAGTGCTGCAGTTTACTTTGCGCATCGCCGAAACCAACCCCCGAGCGACGGTGGAGGATATTATAATCGAAGGTTCCGATTTACGGATTTCGCAGCCAATCTTCGGTCAAAACAATCCCATGCCTTCATCAGAAGTAATTGCAGATAAATTACCAAGGCTTTTTTTTATTTTTCAAATGATTAATTGAAACGTGTCCCAGAGCCAAGTGTACCGGTTCCGTTTACACGAGCATCCGGACTACGGCTGGAACCCCCGACTTTCCGCCCGCGATTTTATTAGCATTTTGGCTAACATTACGGCGATCAAGATCAAGGGAACTTACGCAGTTCGAGGTGGGAAGAATTCAAGAATGAATAATTAACCAATAAGAGTTCAGAGCTTACTGTCCTTAGATATAGATCAGCTCGTTCATGGCATTTTTAATCTAAGTTTTGAGAGAATTTTATTTCCTTGTTTAGTCTATTTTTTCCTTTTTATTATTTGTATCGTGTTCGTTTTATTGTCATTTTATTTCATTTTTCTTCATCTTGTCGTTCAAAGTCGTCACTTCTTTGTCTTTTCCCTTTAAATATACGTAGTTTGTCGATCATAGCTTTGTGATTTATTAATATATTTTCTTTCTTACTTATGGATGGATCATACTTTTTATTAATACGAATACGGTCTAATGCTTTCGTATTTGGTTTTGTTTCTGTTCCCCTTTTTTTAAAAAAAATTTTTTATTCTGTTTGTACAATATTTATTTGTTGATCATTTTATTATTTGATCTTTGTAGGTACGACGTTCTTGGACGATGTCAAGCTAGAAACAGCCAGGAGGGGCGGAGCCGGACCGCCAGCGCAATGGATGGAGCGTTGTACTTGTCCAGAGGGCTACGTGGGTCAGTTCTGTGAATCTTGCGCCCCTGGATACAGACACGAACCCTCCCATGGAGGACCGTTTGCCCGTTGCGTGCCTTGCAACTGTAATGGCCACGCCCAGATCTGTGACGCCGAAACCGGTAAATCCATCTCTGCCGTCTGAAAGCAAAACTCTTAGTCACTTTACCCTTACGTGAAGTACTCATTTAGGTCAAGTACTAAATCGTTGAATTGCTTATAGGACGTTGTATCTGCCAGCACAATACTGCTGGAGACAACTGCGATCGCTGCGCCCGCGGCTTTTACGGTAACGCCCTCCGTGGCACGCCCGATGACTGCAAACCTTGCCCTTGCCCCAACTCGGGCGCTTGTATCGAGCTCGCTGACGAGACTGTCGTGTGTCTCGAGTGTCCCTCAGGCTACGCTGGTAAATGGCACCAAGAAAAACTTTTTTCTTTTTTCGTTTCCATTACTTTTATATCATTACTTCTATTTTTGAAGCTTTATTTACTTACATTTCATTTTCCCACTTTAATTTGTAGTTTTTTTATGTATATTGTTATATTTTATTGCATTTTATTGTTATTTTATATATTTTTATATACTGTACAGGGTGGCCCGAAAGTCCTATAACACCTGGGTTCTTTTGCTTGTAAAAAAAGATTGGCGCGAGGAAAACGTTCGATTTAAGTCACCATAGGTTCGGGACTCATATCTTGACGTAATCGCTGCGGTAGACATCTTTCGGGCCTTGCGTGAAAGGCAACAATGAATTTTTAGTCGAGTGAGGGTCATGACCGAT
>JAHZNP010000580.1:0-48684 GCA_020615345.1 Triops cancriformis
CATTATATAAGTTGCAAAATCTTTATATGTACCACTACTTGCTCATATTTAATAAAAGCTTATAGTAAAGTCGTGATATTTCTACTCAACTGATTTTTTTGTGGTTAAAAACAGTCACCTCGGATAAGGGAAAACCCGCTTTACGGCATGCCGGCAGGTCGGTCCCGAGCACATGCCGTTAAGCGGGTTCCACTGTACTTGAACCGCCATAATGACTGAGACAGTGACATCCAAAGCTAAACGAACTCCATTTCATGTTTTTAGCTAGAACATGTAGGAATCCTGTAACAAGGAGATCCACGACTGATCTAATCCAACATCTTTAGAAACTTAATATAGCCGTATTAGATAGCGAGGACGTGACAACACCGGCTCAGCGATGAAGAGGGCGAAATGTGGAACTTGTATTCCCGCCATAGTGGAGCTGTGGCTTCTTCACAATCCAAGACGGACATGCTTAATTTGGCGAAAATAGTGGCGCCGAACTATCGGTAGATTAGGCGATGCTCAAGAACATGTATAAAAACTACTATTACACTAGAAACCGGTTAAGACGAAAACTTTTAAGACGAAAAATCGGTTAAAACGAAAAACAAATCCGGTCACGTCGATTTCGTCTTAATTGGTTTCCACTGTATTACAATACCGGTATTCAGTGTTGGTATTCTTGAAAAGTTCTTAAATTAATTGCAAAATATTCACTTGTCCGAATAACAGTGTCACCGGTTAGTCCAATTTAGCGGAGTTTTGCAATACTTCCGATGAAAAGTTATTTAAAACTCAAAATAGAGCATTATTTTACTACTAAATCAGTCTCATTTTACATCACAACGCTACTTGCAGTGTTTATGTATTGTATTCAGGGCCGTATCCAGGATTTTGGTTCGGGGGGGGGGGGGGGTATAGTATGCAATTTTTTGGACATTTGCTCATTCTCCTATGTTCACCATTATAAAAAAAATCTTTTTTTTAACCCCCTAACCCCCCACCCCCTGGGTACGGGCCCGATTGTATTATGTCATGCTAATAGTTTTTTATGTCAAGAATCGCACGTTTATATAGCGATATGTCCGATAAGTGATACAAAAGTGAGTAATCAATGGGAGTAAATAAAGAGATTGATACACAGTTAAGTGCCGTTTTATCCGATCTCTGGAGGACGACGACTTACGCAAGATAAAGGAACAGCAAATTACAGTGGAACCCGCTTTATTACATAGGCTCGGGACCGGACGATCTCTACGAATTTACGCGGTATTTGAAAATAAAACGGAGTTGCCTTTTACAAGGCTAAGAAACACGAAATGAAAGCAAATATCGTTACATCGAAAATATGCTTGTATTATAACGTTACTGGTCAAAGCTTACGCTATTTCTTAGGAAAAAAGTCCATAATGGAAAATTTCGTCTCGCTGGCTAAGTGATGTGCTTGTGTGCTTCTTCCTCGACGTCGTCACTTCCCGATTCACAGCACGTTACTAAACATGGACTAAGTAACCTATACGGCCCGTCAACGATTAGGTGAAAGGTGAAAGGTCCGTGGCTAAAGGATTACGCTTGAATACGAGTTTAGTCGAAGCCTTTCTGGGAATTTTGCGGCCTCCTGGTTTCACGGATTGGCCTTGCGATTGCCTATGAAATTAGCTAGAGTTACTTAGCATTTTTAAATGCCCACCGGGACTTAGTCTTTTTATGAATTTAGGCGGTTTGTGCGATTATGCGATATGAAATAAAACGAATCCTCTCTCTACAGAATTAAATGGGAATAAAACGGGACCGTATGTTCAGTATGAATTAAGACGGGTTATGAAATTATGCGATATGAAATTAAGTGGGTTCCACTGTTATTCTAAAAAAAATTGTATTGACTGGTCGTAAATCATATCGACACAACCACCAACTGAACTTTATGCATGAGCATTTCCAAAACTATGATTTGCTGTGTGTTTACTGAACTTTTGCTTTACTTTCTCAAAGAAAGCCGTAGACGATAATGGGTCATTTTAGTGACGCAGTTCCTCTTCAAAACTGCATTACTACTACTACTACTACTACAATTAATTTGCTTCCCAGATGAATATTACGTTGCCTTTGAACACAGCGCATTGTACTTTTTTTCTGGAATGGGCAACGGAAAGATGACTGGCTCTTGAAGAACAGAAGGTGGTTAAATCGAGTTAGTATAAGAGGGCTTCCACTGAAATTGGAAGCTGATATTATGCCGCTTTTCAAATTGTACTATGATTGTCCTGAGAAGAATTTTTCATTTCTGGAATAAACTTTATTATCTGATCCATACACCAAATTTTGTTCTTCGCTCTGAGAAGCATCGCTAGTGCCTCGTTGCCATTGCATTTGTACGACGGCAACACTTTCGCAGTTTTCTTGAAACGCAAAACAAAAGTTGAGACCCCGCAACGAACTGTCGTTGACCTGAGAGTAAAACTGAGACAGACGAGAAACTCATTGGCCGGAAGATGATCTGAAAAGTCCGCATCAGCTGACCTCTAAAATGCAAGGTTTCCCCTATTCTTCGTATAACCCTTTCATAAATGTTTTAAAGCCACGTATTTCGAGTCTGTCACCAATATGTGGAACGTGTGACGCTTTTATGATAGGTGTAAAAAGGATCGTGTTATCTATTCTTTCGGCCATAAGGGTCGTAGTGATTCACGCCGTTCTTCTGGTGAGCAAACCGGGTGAGAACGATTATGTCTATTTACGACGAGTTGGCGGGAAGGGAATATTGAAGAGGTAGAAAAGCAACAGAAAAATCCACGGACATTCTTACGACTATCTGACTGTATTTTTATCTTTTCGTCAGCACAGGAACAACGGCGTAGCGCTGCGCCAAACACCAGGACACTCTGGGCTTTGAAGTCAAATATCTTTTAATTGAACTAAAATACGTTTCCTGTCGTTCTATTAGCAACACACAGCCCATTATATATCGTAGTTTCTAGAGCAAAAATTACAGGGCTACAAGTGGCGAAACAAATGGCTTGTGAGCTTTTTCCTTTCTCTGGTCTTTCGCCTGCGCAAAAATGTCCCTGGCGCGCACTGTCAAGGCAATAAAGGGACCATACGACCCACACAAAAAGGTAAAATAAAAAAAAGCTTGGCAGAGCGCCCGAAAAATATGTACACGAATTAGCCTGACTCAACTAAGGCAAAAGGGCGCTACAAAAGTGACCAGCGACAACTTTGTTAAGATTGAGGAAATGAGATACGTAATATGTCGCTTGATCTAAGCAGCGCATGAGGCTGAACTCCAATCGGCGTCTCCAAGCCCGTGACGTACAGTTGGTTACATCTTTTATCGGACGCGACGAATTTGGCACGCACCAGTGTTTTATCATGCATAGATATTTCAGCGTCCTTTCCTAAAGCAACACAGCAGCACTAACATGAAATCAAATCTATTTTTGGTTTTCCAGTTACCGGACAGTTGTGACAAAAAACGCAAGAATTCTTTGCGGAAATACGCACGCGCGTCTTGGTCTTCGTTCGAAACTCCCTCCATTGGAAAAGAGAAACGCGTTCTAAGGATATAAACGCTGAACGCAGCGCCAAATCACATAGCCCTTTGGTAAATCAGCTACAACTACTGATAAAAAAGCTTTCATTATTATAGGGGGAAAAGTATAAGGCACTTGTCAATACTACGTACTGTACTTTGTTTCAGGAAATTCCTTTCATACAATTTTATCAAATATTTTTCCTAGTATCCGATTTTCCTAGTATTCATCACAATGTTTAAGGAGGTGCTGCCAGCCCATGAATGGCACAAACTTGAACTACGCCCTACATATTGATCAGAGATCCCGTGACAAGCAACATCAGCTGACCCAGGGAAGAAGGTGGTGACAGATTTGGGATAAAGCGCTACCAAATTTTACCCACAGTGTGAAAGACGAACTATAGAACCATGGGGTCCTTATTTCGAAGTGAAGAGATGACCCTGTGTCAATTCTTTCTTCAAAGTGAAGCTGCATACGCCTGTGTATCAGAACTGGGGGAACTAGGATTGGTTCAGTTTCGTGACGTAAGTATCTTGATTGTCTTCTATCTTATCTCTGATGTGCTGCTCCCTCATTTCTACAAGACGAAAAAGATAGAAGTCTTATATTTAACTTACGCCTCTATGTGGGTGATGTTAATTAATGCTCGCTTCATATCTTCCTTTCTGCATAGTAGATACAGCTGCTGTGTTTTGACAGTTGATTTTTCTGTATGCACAAGACTCTATGATATAGTGTCGGCCTTAGTAGTGCTGACTTGTCATAAATGAGGGCATCTGAACTTGTACCTAAAAGGCAATTTGCTATAATGAAATTGTTATTTTGTATGATGCCGTAGTTGAATCCGGACGTCAATGCGTTTCAGCGCAAATTCGTCAATGAAGTTCGACGCTGTGACGAAATGGAGCGTAAATTGCGTTACTTGGAGAAGGAAATCAAGAAGGATGGCATTCCCATGTTGGACACGGGTGAAAACCCTGAAGCCCCGCAACCCAGAGAGATGATAGATTTGGAAGTAATACAACCGATAATCACACCAGATTGTCTTGATTGTTACACATTTCTCGTAGGCTGCTTTTGAGAAACTCGAGAACGAACTTCGCGAAGTTAACCAGAACGCCGAGGCGCTGAAAAAGAATTTCCTCGAGCTGACTGAATTGAAGCACATTTTGCGCAAAACGCAAGCTTTCTTCGATGAGGTACACAATTATGTGCTAAGAGTTGTTACTGAGGTTTGAATAATAACAAATAATCGAATTACCATTAACAAGTCTGGCTTGCATCCAGCTCAGTAAGTTTGTCATATTGAAATGGAAAACGAAACATCCTTGAGTCAAAACCGGACCAGAGTTCCGTTTACCTCTACGCCATCGTTCACTTTTTGTTTCTCCCTAGGCGTAGTGTAGGATTACTAGCTTGCTTACAGCATTGCACATTTCTTTTTAAGTTCAAATGCTTCTTGGCGCTTCGTGGAAAAGCTTAGTATGTGTTGAATCTTGGCTGAGCATGGCATGCGTATTACGTTTGTTTTTATCGTTTTTTTCATGTATCTAACATTTTTCTTCTATATCCACTTTATTTGTCCGACCATTATTGGTCGGCTGCGCCACTTGATTTTTGTTCCCAACCCCTGGCCTCTCTGCATCCGCGATTTTTCAAACTGTTATCCTGCCTCTGAAAATCATTTTTTTTTGTGCATTTATCGTGTTCATTTTGGCTACATTTTCCTTCATTATTGTTTCATTCGCGGTACGCGACATTTCGCTTCTCGGTTTGGTTTGGTATTTTAATACCCTCGGCGTAACTCCCTGCGCTGAAAATTCCTGGGTTCTCGCGAAATTACGCGTGGCTAGGCTGATGCTGGTTACTCTGTATATTATCGGTCTGCGCGCAACCTACCTCCTTTTCCGTTATCAATGCAGATGGCCGAATCAGGGCGCGAGGAAGAACAAGTGACTCTTCTCGGGGAAGAAGGTCTCCGAGCTGGGGGACAGGCCCTCAAACTAGGGTAAACATGCGTCAACTTCTCATCTTCGATACCTTTTTGTGTCCTGTTACTGTAATGAATTTTTTTCCGGTTGCTTGTTTTTGAAACAGTGTGGGGTCTAATAAGGAAAACGTGTTAGAGACTGCGTGGTTAGGAAACATAGGCTGTCGTGTTGATTAGGGTGATTAATTGCCTAAGCTTGTCTCTTTTCCAACGCTTTCTTTTAATAGGGATCAGCAAACTTGATTTTTACGGAATGGCATGCGTACATGTGGCTAGTTTCTTTCCCATGTCCTAAACACTAACAATGCATGGATATACAAATTGTGCTAATATGTACTGTCTGAACGTCCCGTTGCGCCATTTTCGACACATGGCTGTTCGTATCAGTGTTTCGAGTCTTCATTGGGTCTATGATCATTTTTTTGTATTCGATCCAGACCAGCAACATTTCAAAACAAGTAGATCCGGATCTGGCAAAATCTGGATCCATAATCCAATGGGTCGGTTGTCCTTTCTGGCCATCTTTGCGCGTTGAAAATCACAATCTTTAGATGACGTCACAAGATCAATTGACCGAATGCCTAAAATTCTGTTATGAAGAAATCGAACGTCGTGTGACTTTATGACGTATACTTCCCCTGTTGTTTGCCTACCAATGGGTACTGGTTGTTGAATAAGGGAAAATACGTCAAAAGGTCCGATATGGCGTTGCCCAATGTTTGGGAGATGCCGCCATTATTCAGTTTGTCACGAAAATATTCCGCCGTTTGATATTCCTAGCACTGCTGTAAACAATCACATGGCAGTAGGAGTACCAAATGATGGAACTTCCGTCCAGAATAATATTATTAAGAAGAAATAAGGCTCGTGACGTCATCAAATATACGCAATAATGATCGTCAAATCGCAAAGATGACGGGAAGCGACAATTGATGATACAATTAAACAAAATAAGCTTCCCAAGAAACTCGATTCCGATCGCAGTCATTACAAAGTAACATTAAATCCTGCTAGATTGGATCGGATCTTACAACGAAAGATGCGAAACACTGGTTCATGTAGATCAGGGATTCTCAACCTGCGGGCAGACGGGCTCCTTTTTTGGGTTCGTGGATATTTTTTGTGGTGTCCGTGACGTACATTTTCATAAATGTGGTTAGCTTCTAAGGTGTTCGCTGATTTTGTGGCCCTCTGTGGGACAAGTAAAAGCCTCTACGTTTCACTGGACGTAAAAAAGGAGTCCGTCACCAAAACGGATTGTGAACCCCTGTTGTAGGCATTTAGCGTTTTGAACGGCCTCTGTTTCGTTCGACATCGAGAGAGCAACAGCCTGGTTAAATTCTTTTTGTTATTATTCATAATATGGTGTCCAAATCGTAATCGGAAGCGACGTATAAATGGCCCAGAGGAGTCCTAGGAACGTATGTTTGCAAGGCCAGATATAATTTATTTATAAATCGTTCTCTAGCAGCAGCGATTTTGTTATGAAAAATTTTTTGAAGCGTTTCTAGCCAATAAACTGTTTTGATCTATGCATTTTTTGGCGTGTAGCGCGAAGGTATAATGGAAACTAGCGATTCCATGTCCCGGGCGCTCATCACAGAAGATGTGTTAGGCCGTGGACCGCTGCACATACCACTTGGGTATGTCCACTCCTTCCTCGTGATATACACATACTACGCTTGGCTGGTGAAATGAGTACCAGGGACTGCACTTGATAACTTTTTCAACAACTTACTCCAAAATAATTGCATGCGCATGTTGGAATTTGGTGAACATCGAGTTCCAGAGGAAAATAACGCTAGCCTCCCACTAAGAGTAAAGGAAATACTAAATCTTCTTTGGATCTCAGCATGCTTCATTAGGTTCAGAAAAGTTAGGTTAGAGCATTAGTGCAATACTATAGGTGCGGTGGATTAGTTTCTAACACGTTCGCACGCCTTTTGGCCCTATTCTCTTAATTCATTAACCTCTCAATCTGTAGTTCCTTCCTTGAACACCTATTTCCTACTTTCCACTTTGTTCTAACATTGTCTCAGTATATTCAGAACTCACTTTAATGAAATCGTTTAGATTCGTGGCCGGCGTTATCTTGCGGGAAAGGCTGCCGCCGTTTGAACGCATGCTTTGGCGTGCGTGTCGTGGTAACGTCTTCTTACGCCAAGCGGAAATTGAAAGCCCTTTAGAAGACCCAGTGACGGTACAAATACATTTTTCTTCACTAACCATTTTAATTCCTTTAACCGATTTGGCATTATTTCCTGTGTTTTTTTTAGGGCGATCAAGTATACAAGTCTGTTTTCATCATCTTCTTCCAAGGCGATCAGTTGAAGTCACGAGTCAAGAAGATCTGTGAAGGCTTCCGGGCTACGCTTTATCCATGCCCGGAAACACCTGCTGACCGACGTGAGATGGCTATTGGCGTAATGACCCGTATCGAAGATTTAAATACGGTTAGTAGTAACGGCTTCGCAAGTGGATTGTGGTAAACCTCCCATTTTTTTATCTTTTTCAGGTGTTGGGGCAAACACAAGATCATCGTCATCGGGTGCTTGTTGCAGCCGCCAAGAATATCAAGCACTGGTTTGGTAAAGTTCGGAAGATCAAGGCTATCTACCATACCCTCAATTTGTTTAACTTGGACGTGACCAACAAGTGTCTGATCGCCGAAGGATGGGTCCCTGTGGTGGATATGGAAACCATACACGTTTCTTTACGCCGTGCCACGGTAAGCAAGTTTCATAAAGACGCTGTTAAAATATTAAGCTTTTGTGATACCCAGGAGCGGAGCGGAAGTAGCGTTCCTCCTATCTTAAATCGTATGGTTACTAAGGAGACACCTCCGACGTACAACCGTACCAATAAGTTCACTAGTGGTTTTCAGGCCCTGGTTGATGCGTACGGAGTATCTTCATATCGTGAAGTGAACCCTGGTAATTTTTTCAAATAAATTTTAATGTCGCGTAATTCGTATTCTAATACCGTTTCTTTTTTTTTTCTAGCTCCTTTCACGATCATCACGTTTCCGTTCTTGTTTGCTATGATGTTCGGTGACGCCGGCCATGGCATTCTCATGGTTGCGTTTGCTGCTTGGATGGTAATCAAAGAGAAACCTTTGGCCGCGAAGAAAATCGACTCTGAGGTAGACCGCACAGTAGTACAGGAAGACACTTGTTTAAATTGTCTATTATGAGTAGATTTGGACTATTTTCTTTGGAGGACGCTACATTATCCTGTTGATGGGGCTGTTCTCTATTTACACTGGCATGATCTATAACGACGTGTTTTCTAAAGCCCTGAATATTTTCGGGTCCTCCTGGCGTGTTGAGTACGACGACAAGACTATCGCTGCGGATAAGATGCACATGTTAGACCCCAAGTCGAATAAAACGTACTTCGGAACACCGTACCCCTTTGGCATGGATCCTGTTTGGCAGTTATCGGAAAATAAGATCGTGTTTTTCAACGGATATAAGATGAAGATTTCCATCATCTTTGGGGTTATCCACATGACTTTTGGGGTAGTCTTAAGCACATGGAATCATAGGTAACCTTCTATTCGGTTAGGAAATTATATATGATTCAGCGTCCTATTCGTAGGTATTTCAAACACATGTATGCCATTTTCTTGGAATTTTTGCCGCAAATCATCTTCCTCATGTTCTTGTTTGGCTACCTCTGCCTGATGGTTTTCCACAAATGGGTTACATATTACGCTGGAGCAGATTTGGATGGACATCGTAAGCAGAGAGCGAGTTTATGCTACTTTTATAAGCAGTTTTTATTCGGGTTTCAGCTGAGCTTGCGCCGGGATGTGCGCCTTCCATCTTGATTACGTTTATTAACATGGTTCTCTTCAAAACCCCCGATGAAAGTTTGAAAGGATGCAGTCCGTGGATGTTTGCCGGTCAAGCGGTGTTCCAGAAAATCCTTGTCATCTTGGCAGTACTTTGCATTCCAGTCATGCTGCTGGGCAAACCTTTGATGTTGCGTGCCATTCACAACCGCAATGCTCAGTTCCAGGTATGCGTCGGTGTATTTTTGCTGTGAAGCATAGCTGTTGTTTATTTAAAAAAAAACTATATTGTATTTCGCTAGAATCTAAACCAGAACGGTGCTCAAGAGTTGGGACAAGAAGGTGGACACGTTTCAGGCGCAGGCGATGACCACGATAATGAGCATTTTGATTTTCCCGACCTGATGATTCACCAATCTATTCATACCATTGAATTTGTGTTGGGTTCGGTCTCCCATACTGCTTCGTATTTGCGTCTCTGGGCCCTTTCATTGGCTCACGCCCGTGAGTTTTAACTGTTTTAAGAGAACTTCAAGAGCTATGATTACTTTTGTGCTTAATATTATATTTTTATTTATTGTATATTCATTCAAATTATTCTTAATTTCTATACTATTGAATTATAGTATATTTTTGTTTTTACTAATATTGTCTTTCCTTCGCGCCCTGGACAGAGCTTTCTGAAGTCCTTTGGAACATGGTCTTGCGAATGGGCCTCAAACAAAAATCATGGGAAGGGGGTGTCATCCTTTACTTTTTATTTGCCGCCTGGGCCGCCCTTACGATTGCTATCTTAGTTTTAATGGAGGGTCTCAGCGCTTTCTTGCATACCTTACGTCTGCATTGGTAAGAACAAGCCCAACTGTTATTTATCTCCTTTAATAGACCGGCAATATCTATAATTTCTGACTCGTGTGGTCTCCTAGGGTGGAGTTCCAGAGCAAGTTTTACACTGGCATGGGTTACCTCTTCACTCCTTTCTCTTTCGAGACTATTATGGATTCGCAAGGCGGTGAAGAATAAAAGGGGTTTGGTGAGACTTCTCTCTTTTTAAAATTTATGGCAGTAAACGTTTGGCGACTTACCGCCCTTGTGTAGTTCTTTCAACCCGTTGTAACGAACTATTCTCTTCATTCCTGTGTCGACGTTAATACAGTAGCTCATAGCAGCAAAATATAACAACTCCTTGATGCCGCTCGCATTTCTATACCATTTTCGTGGCTTACGTTATTTGGAACTGCAATACCTTGGATACACATAACACATAGTATCTATAAAAATTTAGAAAAAAAAACACCTCGGACTTTTCATACCAAATAAGGCGAAATTTCAATTGCCACCCACGCACTGCACATTCCACATACGGACAAAAGAAAAGTCAGCTTACAGGTTTGTTGCCTTGTGAATATTGTTTTAGCTTTAATTAAATTAATAATGTGCCTTTTACAATTTTGCAAATGAAAAAAAGGCATGAGGATTGCCTGCTGCCGTCGCTTTTACACTTTTCTCTTGTTTATAATTGAAAACAAGTCTACATTAATGGAATTAATCGTAGTGTATTCCGTTACCAACCTCGCCTCTTGTTACTTGTCCAGAATTAACCAGTACTCCCGGTAAGAAAACAATAATGATAACGGGTACATTATATACACATAACAGCTGCAAATTTGAAGGTGCTTTACAATAGAATGGAATCTAAACGTCCTTCGAATGCGAATAAATTACCACTTCTTGTGAATCCGCTTCTTCATTAGCTTCTGCTTTCCTAGCTTTCATTAACTTACGTTTCTCTTCGATCATTTTCTTCCTCATTTCTTCTCGCGCTTTAGCCGCTTCCTCCGCTTTGGCAGACTTGCCAGTATTATTGTTTTTAGGTTTGCTGGTAATGGATCGTGTTTTCCGCTCAATAACTTGTTGAGGTACGTCCTAGTATTGGAACTTTAGATTAAATTACTTAACACAATCATCATTTACTTGAACCCAGCCAGCAGCTTTCAGGGATTCTAATTCTTCAAATAAGGCACGAATATGCGCGACTTGAATAGAAACCAAATCCCAAAATCCCGCCAAATCTTCGGTCGTCGTAGGGAATGGTTCCGAATCGGACTGGGTCTAAGAACGAACAGTTTTCAAGTCTGAGTACAGTACAACTACACGGATCCCTGCATACCATGTTCTTTTGGCATAATCCTGCGAACTGTTGGAATTTATGGCTGATGAGTAGTCTAGCTTTACCCTGTGCAGCCTTGACTTTTCCAATGAGTTCTTCTGATTCAATTACACGTGGGTCTTGAAGAATAATATCTCCCTGTGCTATCAGAACTTCCAAACGAGCCGTTTCTAAAGCCAACGTCTAAAAGAATGACCTTCATTAACGCACAGGAACGACACCAACGAAAAAGGACGCCTTACTTTCAAAAACGTTTGACCGGCTTTCGGGTCCATGTTGGAGCTGTCTTGTGCTGTCGGATGGGCATCGGCTTGACCGTTGCTTTCAGCATGGTCTGTTAAGCGGGACTGATCATCACCTTGATCAGTACTGTTTGACCTCGAGGTCTTAATTTGCAACTGTTGTCGAAATTCAGGGTTCAAATGTCGTAGCACTGGTAAAGCAGGTTCTCGAACGGAATTTTCCTGAGTTTGGACTTCATCTGCTTCAGCTTTAGTTTTATCGTCCTTCTCTGCAACTGTTTTGTCGGCAGTTCGGGCTCGGAAAAAGCCAGGAGCCAAGGCCCCTGGTCCATACAATCTCTCAATTCTTTGCTGAACAAACGACTTGTTACCAGACGAGGGATACTCCGCAGCTCGGTCAACAGTATCTCCACTTAAAATGTGCTCACTACGGCCATGATCATTAGCCATGGAGACGTAGTTTGAAAGCGCACTGGAATGCACACGAAGTGGGGCTGTTTTGGTACGCAACCTACCCCTTTCTGTGGCTTGTAAAGAAGTATAAGAACCCGGTATAGGGAGTGGGGGTTTGCTATCCCCATTCAGAAACGTCATACGTGTCTCAGACGTTCGAGTTGAACCGAGATATCCTCGATCGACGCTTTTACTTCGGGTCTGCGCCAGTTTTACGCACGGAGATCCTTGCGGGGATTCCGGTTGGTATAAACCGATGGAATAGCGATTGTTATTCCTAGCCGAGGGAAGCGGGCTGGAATCACGACTGCGACTGTAAAAGAAAACGAGCATTACTTTTCGTATTTAGAAATTGCCGGTGAGTTGCTGTTAAGATAGGATACCTGTTCAATACTAGTGGAGCGCGATCTGTGCTGTTATCCCGTGAACGAATATCTTTCCGGAAAGGTGAGTCGTATCTTGTAATTCCGGAATAGCCATTTACTGCACAAGAAATTTGCACATACGACAACTGTGCTGTTCTGTTACTACTACTTCGGACGCCTGCTACCGAGTACTTACTATCTCCTTCTGACATAGTCAGATAAAAGGGTTTTTGTGACTCGGCCAGCCCGTTCAATTGGCCTACAACCGCACATCTCGTTAGTGTACTTTGACACTGATCAGTAGGACATGTAAAACAAAAAGGTATACCATCGGAAGCTTGTTGCCCATCAAAAAGTCTAGCACGGTTTTTAACAAAGCTTGCGGAAACTGACGCAGACATGATTGCAAAATTTGCTGTGCAAATCCCAATCGAAACTAAATTCAATTTCTGCTACTAAAACCAAAAAATCACACGGCAGCAAAAGTGAGCCTTAATAAATACTGGGACCGTCACAAACATCAATCACCACCCATCAAGCAACCAAACTAATAACATGATTATAAGGCATTAAAACTAAAACGCATGCAAAAATAAACATTAGGTAGATAGTACCTTTTACACCAATTGGAAGTATCTAAATACTTCCTGTTGTTTGCTCCAAATAGCAGATAGGACACGCAAGTTCACAAACCCTACCCATTCGCTACCCATTCATGGTTACTGCAATTGCCGACTTACGGGCTGAAGGAAAGAATGCAGAGCACCGTCTTGTGCTGCCACCTGGTAAAAATTTTGAAAGGCTTCTACCAAAAAATGTCCAAAGCTGATGTAAAGATGACCCTAAACGGGGACGATTTACTCACACTATTGCAGTAATTTTTGTTAAGCTTCACTTCGCTTCGTGACTTGTCGCTACAACCGTGAAGCTCATCACGAACTTGCCTTAATTCCAAATCTTCATTCCCCAGTCCGCACTTCCGTATGCAACAATGATCCCGAGTTATCTCGACTATTACAAACAGTACAATACATGTTGGTTCAAGTGTCGGAGAGTTCGAGCGTGCATCAAAAGAATTATAATAAATAAAAATGATTAATAGAAAGTAACAACTAAAACATAAAGCTAAGAATTTAAATTTTATTAACAAGAAAAATTAATGTAGGTGCTGAGTGCTGAGGCTATCAGAAAACACAGTGACGTTGAAGTACTAGCTACAGAGATCGTCTAAATGTTCGTTTCTCTTTTAAAGAATGAAGCAGATAGAGCGAAGTCACTGAGTCGTAACGAATTGAAAATTGTCGATCTATTTAGTTGCAACCAGATATATCAAAAATAAAAAGAACGTAACTATAACTGGATAAAGACTTTTTGAGTCCCGAGGTTAATCATGCTAAATCTAACTTCGCTAATCTGTCGATGGGGAAAAATGTTTTTGTCTGTATAGAAAAACAAACTAGACTGCACTTGACTGGGACTAGTCAAGCTAGCAACTTCATTCTTTGTATACTGAAGCAAATATGTTATTAAGCAATACATTAATCATGACTAATCGCAAATGCGAGTTGTGAAAGAAGTTCCAAATGTGATATATTTTAATTAATTTGGTACTCACTAAGTAATGCTACAGCTAAAAAAATCTCTTGACAAGGTTGAACAATGCATGACGAAGTAACATACCACAACGAACTACAATGAAGTTCACTAACATACCACCTCCTTTAAATAAAACCAATACACTTACCGTGGTGAAACCGCACGGTTTCACCTTGCAGAGAAACCGACTGTATTAGGGAAGTCTCCGGTGGCGGAATCTCACGCAGCGAGGTGTCGTGGTATAAAGTGAACTGTGAAAAAGTTTGGTCTTGTGGAGTGGTATTCTATGTTCAGTGACAATGAATACTCCCGTTGAATGAATGTTGATATTCATTGTTACGCAAGTCGCAGTGAACGTTAAATGAATAGTATAAAATGCAACTAGTGCATCAGATTTGATTGTCAGTAAATTCTTGTAAGAGTAGTGTACAAATTCATCCGAAACAATATTAGCGAAAACGAATTTCATTACTTTTTGTACCTTACGTTAGGGTAATTGTTCACAATTTCAAACTGTGTAGTTTCAAACTCGACATTCCCCCAAAGGCAGGGTAATCTCCACGATTTATATATAGTAAGGGTTATTAGACTTTCTTGCAGAAGTTTAAGGCGATAATAGGGACTTCCTATTATAATCACTATTATGTAACAAAACAATCTGACGTAATGAATTAAAGCTCAAAACTCCCTGTTTATGGCATTACTTCAAGATACCCATTGTGGAAGTTAGAATACGATTTTCAGGAAGGGGGTGGAAATGTTATCCTCCCCTAGGTCGCAAAACAGCCTTGCGCCGTCCCTGTGTATCACGTGTTATCACTGGGAAGATAATCCTGTTTGAATTGCGCGCCCGGGATTTTCGATACACCTGTCTAGTGGCACTGCTGCGGTCAGGGGGTGGTGTTGGAATTCAGCAAACAGTGTGCTTGTGTCTGTCAATCTGGTGAAGTCAGCGAATGTATCACTTATGTACTGCTGACGCCATTTTTCGTAATATTGAGTTCCAGTAAATAGTGTATATGTTGTTAAGCGTATTTTTGGACTAAAGTAAGTGCCATGTGCATTACAATTGCTACCTCTTTTTAACGTAAATAGGCTTAACGCAGGTTTTCACCTTTGAGCATAACTACAAACCTAATGCTTAAGTGGTATTGCGGGCAGAGGACGAAACAGCCCAGAAGTCAAAACAGCCCACCTATCTATTTGGAGTGAACCCAACTTAATTTAAATTAATTTACCCTAACTGACCTAACCTAACCTAACCTAAATGGGTGGGCTGTTTTGACTTCTGGGCTGTTTCGTCCACGACCCGGTATTGCTATTCTTACGTAAATATGGAAACATAATTACGTTGTGAGCTTTATCGAATGAAACTTTGCATTCAATTGTGTCACCAGGCTTTCATTGTAAGTCGGTCAAGCAGTGGGTGTCTCTTTTGTATTTCTGCACGTATATCCCTGCTTTGGGGAAATCTCGAGTCCTTCGTTTTAGTGGACGTGAAAAGGAAGTGACCTGTTTTCCAAGACTTCCCTTGGCTTGCTTTGAAAGGCTGTTTCTATTATAATTCTCCGTCTTTATGCGAAGCCAAGAAAAGGAGCTGAATTTTCAAGCATTTCGTCATTAGCATTTCTGTATTGCTGGAGTTGTTTCTCAGTCATTAGTGTAGTATTGTACCGCGAAGTGTTTGTTTCCATTTATGCTTAATTGGCAAGCGTCTTAATTGGCAAGCAAACATCGGTAAAAAAAGTTTCTCACTCTCCTTTGCTATCAAAATCAGCTTCCTAACAAGCATAGATTGGTTATTTCCTTAAAAAATTAAACCCATTTTTTTCTTAAATACCCATGTTCGAATTAAAAAATAGATTTTATGTTTGTTAGAAATATAGTTTGTCTTTTGGCATCAACATAACCATGGCGCTTGACTGCGGTGCCACCTTTGCCAAATACCTTTTATGTCTTTCCAATTTCATATTTTTCGTAAGTACACTTCCCACATTTGTCTTTCCTATTTATTTAACTCGTTCCCCTTTATAGTTGGGCGGCGCGGTTGTTTTGGGTGTAGGTATATGGTTGGCTGCAGATCAAAGCTCCTTCATCATTCTTACAAGGATAAGTGATCACCCCACTCTACAGGTAGTTGGGTACTGAAGTGTCACTTGTAATTTAATACTCTCTGATCACTTGTAGCAATTAAACCAGCCATCAGTAGTGGAGCAAGGCGGCTATATCCTTATAGCGGCCGGCGCATTTGTTTTCGTATTAGCGTTCTTGGGCTACTGTGGCGCTGTGAAAGAATCTCGCGTGTTGTTAATTCTGGTTAGTACGACATTTTTTACTTACTTTCTTAGACGCTTTCTCGGGTTCTGACCTTTAGACTTCTCGCCTCTATTTTCCCACCTCCTTTTGCAGCTTCTTTACCTGATTCCCTTTGTAATTACAGTAGAAGAACTCATGTCCGGTCTATATAGAACCGAACCTTTAACGCTATTAACAAATGGCTGATTAATACGAAAAAATATATCTAAAAATATTTTATAGCTTTTGATCGGAATTTTAAAAATATAATGCGAGCTCTGTTAACCAGTCTCCATGGGACCGGGCTCTAGTATGGAAAATGAAAGTTTGGTTAGTTTGGAGTACCGCTAGCGCTACTAAATAAGAATACAAGTATGTTCTTTTTCCATAAATATTTATGAAACACTTGTATTTAATTAAATATTCAATAAGTTTGTATTGAATTTTTCACTTTGTCTTTGATTATTGCGTACTGTAATTTTTCCTAGAATGCGTAACAGAAAACCGATTTGCAGAGAAAGCAAGAGATTGGATAAGATCGCTATCTACAGTAACACTAATAGTTGTTGAAGCGTAAGCTTGGGAACTTTCAAGACATTGTTTTTTCTTACTTTTACTGGGGTTTTAGTCTCGATGGATTATCACGTTTTCGTTCATGTTGAAAGTTGTAATTTACCATATCTGCAAGGGAAATTAGTTTTTAGTAATAATAATGAGTTTTTATTGTTTTCCGGTGATTACTGTAAAAATAAAGCTGGATAAGAGTGCTTCTTTTTACTGTAGAACTCCTATAATGCCAACTGGTGTGGCACCAAGTTTTCTGATAAAGTATTGAAAAACCGTAGTTGTATCACTGATGTTATCGTTGTTATGGTTATGAGTCATAATAAGTCTCCTTTATAGTACGGAACGTTCGTGGGCCTGGTGCTCATTATGGAAATCACGGCAGGCACCCTAGCAGCCATGTACAAGCAGGAAGTAATTTGACATTTATCTTCTCAAAAAGGAAGTTGTTATTTTTGCGTTCGTATCTAGGCTGAAGCGGAAATTAAAAGTTTCTTACGTTACACTTTGCAACACTACTACACCACGAAGCAACGAGCTAATGCAGTGAGCTTAGCTTGGGACGTCACGATGGCTGAGGTAGTTTGAATGTCGTTAGTCCATGCGTCCGTCCTTCATAACTTTTTGTTTTAATTCTGCAGATGAACTGTTGTGGAGTAAACAATTACACCGACTTCAGCGTAGCTTCACAGTGGCATGCAAACAAGACATCAACGCACATTATTCCTGCTTCGTGCTGTAAATTGACGGGCGATACAGCTTTGCTACAACCAGAGGATCCGACTTGTTTGACTGCTCCGACTATGTCGAACTCGAATTTTATGACAGTAAAAATTTACTCCTCTCTCTCAAACTGAGCAGCTGTTTCGTACGTATTAATCATTGGATTCTTGTTTTCTGTTTGTAGGGTTGCTATGCACAAATTCTGGGAATGTTGGAAATGCACATGGATCTTGTAATAGGAGTCGGTGTTGGACTGGGACTCATTCAGTTACTAGGACTCATTTTCGCGCTGTGTTTGTGCAAAGCCATCGATAGTGATTATATCAAGTAAACGTAATCTCTCATTTGTATCTGCGTTCGGAATCTCCACGTTTGGGTGTTACATTGTGAAAATTGTGTCTCATTGTATTGCATGTATTTCCCTATGAGGGCAAAGACTTTGCTAGAAAGGCACAAAAGAACAGAACTGCTAAGTATTTATGCCGTCCCGAACTTCCCTATTTGACTCATTTGACTTGTAAAACCTTGCCAATTTATTTTTAATGTCTATTTTTTAATGTCTTTATTTTTGTACGAAAACATGTTCACGCTCCTCACACAAGTGTAGCACATCGTTAGCCGCTATGAATATGCCATTGCACTATTCATTTTAAAAGCGGGGACCAATTATCCTGTTCATATCATCTGTAATGTAACAATGAGCCCCTTTTATTGAAGCCGGAGGACAGCGTCCCTGGCATTAGAGTGCCTTTAGTCTTCTTGTCTAAAGCCAAATTATTTGTTCTGTCCCGTACATTGCCGTTGTTAACAAAGTGTTGTTTCTATTAAAAGTTACCAGGAGCATCTCGTATATTTTAAGACTTTCCTTACACGTGTAGCCTATACATTAGAAGACAACCTAACATTGACTGGCTTATTGTTAATACACTTTCTGAGACAAAATCTGAATTTGTGACATATTTGTATTGGTGTTTGAAATACTGCCAATCCTTCGAAAAAAGTCTACATTTTTCACTTACACGAAGCACAATAAGTTTAAATTAAGTAGCACTTTAAAAGGGAGTTACGTAATTTTTATGAGATTATAACATTTTTTTTTCCTGAGACCTCATTACAAAGCAATAAAAAGGGAGTAAAATAGCGTATCGTAACAGAAGACAGTTTCTGTCTCTGTTACCACCATAGGTCTTCCAAACCTAAAAACCTGGCTAACGAAGGAGGTAGGGGCATCCGTCTAACTACCTTATCCGCCGACCTCCCCAGAGAAAGGCGAAATGCTGTTCGAGCCAGTAATACTAGTGGAGTTACGTCATAAGAATACTTCATAATTAATTCGGTAATGCCCGGGTCTGGAACTTCAGACCAGAGATTTCCATCACAGAGGCTAGGATGTGGCTGGACAGATGCGCCAGCTGCTAGTAATAGGGCAGTGAGATAATAGTTCCCATCACGGGCAGCCTATGGAACAAATGTTAGTTTTACGAAAAGGTCCGTTACATATTTGTTTAACCTGTAGAAGAGGAGTATGACCCAGGCTGTCAGCGGTATTCACTTGGGCACCCCCTTTAATGAGAATTTTGGCCGATTCCACGTCTTTTCCCAAACAAGCCATATGCAAGGCAGTGTGACCCAACAACGTAACGCGGTCCAAATCACAACCCGCATTAATGAGTGCTTCCAGCACACGTAAGCGATTGGGGTCATGCGAACCCAAACGTACGGCTGCTTGCAACGGAGTATAACCCGCTCCGTTGGCTGCGTTGGCGTCTGCTCCAGCCGACAACAATGCTGCGACCACAGTCGCGCTCACGCAAGGACCTTCAACAGCATAATGTAAAGCAGAATTATGTAAGCCGTCCCACACACATGGATTGGCTCCGTATTCTAAAAGGACGCAGGCAGCAGCTGCATTTCCGTGAAGGCACACCTTGATGTAAAAAAACAAAATTAATCACTCGCCCAACTTTTTTCCTTTCGATAAATTAATATTTAAAAAAGGAGATAAAAAGGATTTACGTTGAGCAGAGGAGTGCGTCCATCGCGGTCTCTTTTTTCTAAAGGGGCCCTGGCGTTTACTAGCAAACGCGTGACTTCAGGGTTAGGACTTAGCGCAGCAACGTGCAAGGCCGTCTGACCTTGGTCATCAACAGCTCCAACATTGGCACGATGTTCCAGCAACAAAGCCAACAGTTCCACATTACCTTGGCTAGCGGCCACATGCAAAGCCGTATAACCAACCGAATCGTACTGATTCACAGAACAACCCGCGCGAAGCAACAAGTTAGCTGGGGGAAAAACGTTATTGTCTGAAAATCCCCGTTCGACCAAAAATTGCTGTCGGACTTACTCATTTTCAGACTACTGCGTTCTACGCAGATACTCAGAGCAGGTTTTAAGCGACTTCCCGTATTGAACCGTGCATCACAGTCTAGCCCTTGCTTAAACAAAATCGACGCCGCTTCCAGGTCATCATTCTATACACAATTTAAACAATGCTCGGCTCAGCAATTTTAAAATAAACTTGAAATTATGAAAGATTCCAAGCCCGGTTCGGGGAAATTTACCCGGATGGCTAACAATAGCTGAGCTTCCATACGCCACGTTGCGACACCCATCTTCAGGAACTAAAACGACGACGGCGTAGGCTGGCTTCCGTAGCGAAAAAAGGACAGAGGTCGGTCACGTGGACTTAATTCAATCACCGACTAACAATCGAGCAGAGCCTTGTTTACGTGCGTTCACGACGCAAGCTGGTTGGGTTCTAAAGCCAGGCTGTCCACTCGGTGGAAACCTTTAGGGCTCAAGATGAGTTTACCAGGTTCCGAGTTCGACAACAACGGAATCGAAAACCGGATCCGTGCATTCATTTCGGTTCAACCGGGGGAACCTTGGCCTTGAAGAACCCATACGCGGCGGTCTATGACCCCCCCGGTTTTAACGTCTCGTAAACGACGTAGCTTAAAGCTTCAGGCTTATCCTCACGACAAAAGACATGGCAGAACGTCCACAAATGCCACGTACACATTCGCATAAGGGTTCAGGTGCGTTGGTAAGAGTTCAAAACGTGGTGTTTTGTCCGCAAAACCGCTTGTTCGGTCATCAACACAACGAATCGAAAAGGTGTTCGATGGATTAATGATTTACATTTGAGGGGGTAGTGAACCAAAACTTGAATGTACAGTTATTCGAGGACCACGTATTGCCGCATGCTGACAAAACTCGTTTTACATTTTTTCTTTGTTTACTTTTTTGACGAGTTCAAGAACCGAAACTAACTCATGTCCCTAGTGTATCAAACGTAGGTAAGGTCAGTAGGGCTATAAGTAGTGCAAGATCACGATACCGAATATTTGACCTCCCTTGACCCCGGTAGTGGCGAGTTTACTAGGTTACTATGGGTTCCTTTGACGAACCCGCGTGTTCGTATTATGAAGGAAAACAACAGAGGAAGCTTCCGGAACTGATATGACTAACGAGGATAACGCATCCTGCGCAGATACATTGCAGGCGCGATGTCATAATACGTTAGTAGTCTTTCTCAATGCTTTTATTTGCGTAAGGCGAATTTCCGTCCATTTCGTCAGTTGCTAAAAAACACCACTTATTATGGTTGCGGTTTAAACAAGCTTTGAGGGAATTTGCGTGTTTGAAATATATTGCAAAACCACATCCCCAGCTTTTCCCGTCATTATCCAACTCGCTTATCATAAATTCGTTTATTTACATACCTAAGACACTTGAGATTGCGTCTGTGTTGCCGAAAGAAAAGAAAAAACTTCTCTCTTCGTGGTAATTTACCCAGGTACCAGTTAGGACTGGTTTGGACTGGTGTAAGGAACAGAGACTAAAAATGAAACACGGACAAAAAAGCGGCATTCCTAACAAACTTAATTTCAACTAGTGCGGAGTGCGCGATACCGTTATTACAGTATTAAACATACCAGACAGTCGAACTCGGAACGCGTGAAGAGCATGTCGCAGTCCAAAAAAGCCGGACTTCCCTGTGGGGTAGCTTCCCTGGAAAACGAAACGGGTCTTTCCAGCTTTTCCCTACGGAAGTCAACTAGCAGGTCATCTAGTGGAAGCCGAAGAAGTTATGATCAATTATTGTTTTGACGTTTTGGGGAGTGTGAGTGCGACGTTGTAGACTTGGGGGGTTATTATTAAATTAGTGAGATTTAGACGTAACGGTTGGTACCTTCGTTACATTCTTAGTCATGGGCATCTTTTCTTCTCCCTCGCCATTTGATCAAGATGTGGGTAAGTACTTAATTGAACGCAGGCTTAGTTTGATACTCAGATGATGAGTCATTGTTGAGCGTCAGTCCAATCACTAACCTTTTCGATCCGTTTCTTAGAACCGTTTTTCTTCACCTTTGATGGCTTTAATGAATACGTGTGTTTGTATCCGTTACAGAGTAAATAATATCGCTTTTGTATTACAGAAAAAGTTACAGATGAGAAGAATATGGGAGAAGATTGGGGGGCAATCCTCGATATTTGTGACAAAGTCAAAGCAGTCACGACAGGCCCAAAAGATTGCTTGCGAGCTATCCTAAGGAGATTAAACCATCAAAATCCTCACGTTGCCATTCAAGCAGTCACGGTATAGTCTGTACTGTGATCTAAGTTGTAGATCCTAACGTTTCCTTTGCATAGCTTTTGGACGCCTGTGTAAATAACTGCGGGAAGCAGTTTCATTTAGAAGTAGCGTCGCGAGATTGCGATGCAGAACTAAGGAGACTGCTTGGGCGCGCCCACCCGAAAGTTGCCGAAAATTTGCGGGCCTGCGTCAAAAAATGGGCGGAGGGCGAATTCAAAAAAGATCCGCAGCTTGGATTGATTCCCACTCTTTATCAACAGTTGAGAGAAAAGGGAATGGATTTTGGGGCGTCAGCAGAAAGTTCGGTATGTATTGTGAGAATTTGCTTGATATAGCCTTCTTGGATGAGTATGGTTTTATTTGTTTTGACCTTATCTAGTCTGCAAGAAGTTCTTCAACTGTGAAAAGTGCAGGAGTAACTGCAAGTCAAGAAGAGGAAGATCTCGCTAAAGGTATATTGATTAGATTTGTTACCACCATATTGTATTATTTGTTCTAGCCATTGAGTTGTCTTTGAAAGAATCCACGAAAGCAAAAAGCGCAACTACTTCTTTGTATTCGGGCTTGCTTGATACGTCGTATACTGCAACGACACCGGCTGCTGTTCAACCAGTCAAAGATGCGAGGAAAGTTAGAGCTCTGTATGATTTCGAGGCTGCTGAAGACAACGAGCTTACCTTTAAAGCCGGGGAAATTTGTAAGTCGTGATTACTGGTTTGTCATATATCGGGAATGTTAATTATTCTTTGACCCAGTGCATGTCTTGGATGATTCGGATGCGAACTGGTGGCGCGGGTCAAACCAAAGAGGGGAGGGACTTTTCCCGGCCAATTTCGTGACGTCAGATTTATCTCTGAGCGCTGGTTCAGAGGGACTGGATCAGTCCGACGATTCCAAGAAGAGTAAGACCAGTAAAGTGCAATTCAAAGAAGAAGTCGAAGTCAAACATGTCGAAGAGGAGGTGGTTGATATAGACGAAGCGAAAATGGACAGGTAATTTAGACATACTTAAACATTAACTGGCGTCTAGTTCAAGATACGTGTTATCTGTCTGGTACAGATTGCTATATTTGCTTCAAGAAGCCGATCCAACAGGAGAAAGGCCTGATGCAGAAGAACTACTTAGTTTAGAAGGTATAGAGTACTTTACGGTTCCCGTTGGGCTTGGCGTAACAACTTATTGTGGGCTCCTTCATTAGAACAAGTAGCAAGTATGGGGCCATTGATTGATGCCGAACTGGACAAAGTTGACCGTAAGCACGCAATGCTTACTCGTTTGTCTGCGGATCTGGTCGAGGCACTTAACTTGTATCATAGCTTAATGAAGGAACAGCCAGCCGGCCCTATTTCTGGTCCCGTTTCTCAACATGGCGCCCAACCGCCTGTGCCTACACAAATTGGCCACGGTACCCAACACGGACCTATGTATCCTCCTCCTCATCCATACGGTTACCCACATGGACCTCCAAAGACTTTACTACACGGTGCAGCGATGCCTACTTATCCGCCTCCTGGACAAGTAAATTGTCAAGTTGTGAAGAAAAAAATACTTTATGTCTTGTTTTCCTAGGTCCCCGCGTATCCTTTTCAGTATCCAGGACCTTACGGACCCCCTATGTCTGGTAATGAGGGACAGCTTCAACAGGCTCAGATTCATGCTACTTCGCATCCTCAACACCTAGCTTTACAGCACCCGCCTCCAATGGTGTATGGATTGGAGAGACCTTTCCAGCCACACCCTCCTCAGAACATGTAAAGCTAGGATTGTCATGAGCAGATTTTAATAATGATCGAAATTATGAAGTGTGAAAATTGTTCGTGAAGGAAAGATGGGTAATTAATTTCGTGTGATTTTGTAGACTACGGTTTCTTGTTGAGCGCACGAAGAGAACAAGAGAAAATGTACGATATGCGAATGGAAATAATGTTAATGGAAATGCAAAAGTGTGTAATTTAGTTACATTGTAGATTTTTTTCGTCATGGGTTTTCAAGGCAAAAATTGTAAGAATATTGCCCTTTATTGTACATTCCTGTAACGCCTTTTCAGCGTTTCGTTGAAAAGGCGAAAAGGTTTGATGATTAAAACGTACGTTAACTATAATGAAATAGTTTTTCGTGGTTCATTTGTATAGTAATCTAAAATTAAACGAGCTGTGGGCCCAGTACAACCTTGACGGACGCCAAGTGTTTCCTTCGTACGCCGAACTAGGAAAATTTTATTTTAATACAACAGGTGGTTTCTATGATGGATTTCAGTTTGCAGCATATTTGCAGATTGTGAAGGTGTGCTCCATGCTGAATATTTTAGGCAGACGATAACCCTGTTTGACCCAAAAACAGTTAGCTTCCATGTTTGTTCAGTAACCAATAAGTGTCTCTTTCTACAGCTTTTTGGAACAGACAAAATATGCCACAGTAATTGGAGGAATCACTCGAACTATCTTTTCTGTTCCATAAAGTTAGCGGAAACATTTTTGACTCTTATGGAAGGACTGTGATTTCTGTTGCTACTTGCACCCAAATAATCTGGAATGCTTATATTAACAAATAAAATTTTATGGAAAGGCATTGCTAATAAACTCCTGCTAAGGCTTTCTTTATGACTTTTCTTCACTCGTTCTAAGCCTGCTTTGTAAATGATGGTCGTTTTGCCGCGTAAGATATCCATCGATTACGTGTGATCGTCCGATACTGGTAAGGAATCGATCTCTTTCTGCACAGTGACAGCTCGTAGCAAGCGTGTTTCTTTCATTCCGTTGAAATTTCGGTAATTTGTGCGTTACTTTATACAATGTAATGTAAATGACAAATGTATGAACTTGTAATGTATTTCATGTTCAAGAATTAACCGTTTCGTATTTTTTTCTTGTTTCGTATCTTCCAATCCTAGCTATCCCATTCCAAGATGGTAAGCTCTATCCAAGCCTTGAGCCAGGAAGCGGTCTGGTTTGACAAATACCGTTGTGAAGATGCCGAGCGTCAATTCCATGAAGTAACTTACGGAAAGATTTCCCAGGTAGAAAAAGCTAAGGATTTATTAGGCTGCATGTTTAATTAGGAGCCTTCAACTAACCACCGTATAATCCGTAGTTAGGTGAATTTTTACTGTGTACATGTACTTAAAACTTATTTAGAACAGTGAGATAGCATTAAATAAGAAAAAGTAAATTAGTCGTGCAAACAGTAGAATGTAAGTATTTGTGCTCTTAAATTTGCAAGTCTTAAAACGTGACATCGTTTTCGGCGCAGGCTACCACTCCCAGTTCTTCATTGGCCGACGAAATTGCCCAGGCTCGGCAGCATATTCTTTCTTCCCTACAAGCTGTGAGTCTTAAAAAAAATAATGCTTGTAACCTCACGTTTTTTAGTTATTCATTTATTTTCTTCGTTCATTTTCACCCCAGTATCCTTAATTCGTTATTCCTTTTTTAACTTAAATTTTCAACCAGTCGTTTGCACGAAAAGGCAAAACCATTCGCAAGAAATTCACTACAAGATTTTTTTTGTAGATCAGCAACGCTCCTAGTGCCGACGCCAGCGCCGATTTGACCGAACTTACCAACCAGCTTCGCGGATTGCAGCAAGAAAATCAAACTTTGCGCAAAGGTACTTTGGTCGGCTTTTTCTGTATGCCAGTGGTTCTAATCCTTCATGTGTGAATAGTCACGGACGAATTACGCGCTTTGGTTCTGAGCTTGGACGCACGAGTCAAATTTCTCGAAACTGGTGACAAACCTAAACCGGAAGCCCCCGCTGCTGCGAAAGAGACTCCTGCCGCAGCCGAAGATGACGACGTCGATTTATTTGCTTCGGACGATGAAGACAACGCAGAAGCAGAACGCGTCAAGGAAGAACGTCTGGCTGCGTATGCTGCTAAGAAATCAAAGAGTAAGCACAAGGGAAAACATTTTGTCCTGTCTGCTGAACAATTGTCATTGTAGAACCTGCCTTGATTGCGAAATCTTCCATCGTTTTGGACGTTAAGCCGTGGGATGATGAAACCGACATGAAAGCTATGGAAGACGTCGTTAGGAAGATTGAATGCGATGGCTTACTTTGGGGTGCCTGTAAGTCCGGAGTTTCATTTCGTATTTCATTGCCAGTTTAATAACATTTGACCTCCGGATGTGTTTAGCTAAGTTGGTACCTTTAGCCTACGGGATCAAGAAGTTGCAAATCAGCTGTGTCGTTGAAGACGACAAAGTTTCCATCGACTGGTTGACCGAAACTATTCAGGAAAACGAAGACTTGGTAAATACGTTAATTATTATTTCTACGCTTTCGCTAATTCCTGCGTCTCAGGTGCAAAGCGTGGATATTGCTGCGTTCAACAAAATCTAAGACACGTGTTATTTGTTTTACCTTGCTGCGAAGGGAAAAGCAGTTGAAGAGAATACACGCTCTGTGGTATTTGGGGTATAAAATTAGTGTATTTCTACAGCAATCTACTGACATGCTCGACATGCTACCTATCAATTCAAGTCGTGCAACCGTCACTCTTTAAAACCTTACGGTAGAATTATATCTGCCAAGGCCCGTACGTTAAAATTAGCAAGGAAATCGCTTTGGTCAGTGTTGCTTTTAGCCACGAAGCTAATAGTACGCTGGCGCCAAAGCAAGAAACCATTGTCACTAAAGCTTCCGTGGATGTCACCGGCATCTAGCCACACAAACGGTGCTGGCACATCAGTCGTTAAGGTGACATCAATGCGGGTTGTGTTAACAGTTTTCGTGTGGAACTGTGGAAAAGATTTTTTGTTATAACAAGAAAGATGAAACAAGGTCGGATAAATTACCGATATCGAGGGTTTCTTCAACCCTCTAACGTCTGGGAAAGAGGTTAGGTATAGTTCGTTGTCGTAGGAACTGGCAATAGACGCGGTTAGGAAGCAGTCGGTACGCGTGCAGTTGTGGGACGTGAGTAAATTGTTGAGGTCAATACTCCACGAAAATGTATTGATGTAACCCTAAAAAAGTGTTAGTTACCTTGTGCATTTGGCAAAGCAAGATAAGAGTGTTTACATTATTGCTGGTTTGGTAAATTGGACTTGATTCCGACCAACGATGCAATCGCAAAGTTACAGACACGTAGGAAGACTGTGACTTTTCGTCGAGAATCTTGACAGTTACCATAGGCTTTACAGGATCGGTATTGTCTTCAAAAATGTAAGGCAAGGCGTCGCTAAAGAAACGCTTAGCGAAGTAGTGAAGAGGTTTCCACCGCCCTCCGTATTCCAAAGATGCCCAAGACGGAGCTTGCCAGACATCGTTCAGTTGCCAGTACAGAGCTCCTGAAGTTGAGCCCGAGCCATCCGCAAAAGTGGTCTTGAATAATCTTCTATAATGTTCAGTTTGTGCTTTGATAGCTTGTGCCTGGTGCATCTGAAATACATCGTGACGAATTGAGATTACGCATGCTTGCGTGTTCAGTTTATAACTGGTTGAAAGAAGATGTTATAAAAACTTACCTGTGTCAGATAAATCATGTCGCGGAACTCCAGTTCCGCAGAAATATTCCGGGGATTTCCAAGGCGACTGCTGACTTGAAGGAGCATTTCAATATTACCCATCGCGTGATGTTGTCGATGATCCAACAAACTTCCGTTGTAATTCCAATCGTCTGGTTCGCTAATTTCAGACCATGCTTGGAAGGAAGGAAGAGACTGGAAACCGTATTCCGACACCATGCGAGGTCTGGGGAACGTTGTCCAGTCCCACGCATTCGCGTAGTAGTTGTAATAGTGAACTGTTCCAGACGTATGTGTTAATAACACAAGATTTGTAATAGTTTGTCTCACCATCCCCGAACAAGTTGCTGTACGGATCTTGAGCGATGTACCCTTCTTCGTCGCTTTCAATTCCATTAGATGGACTAGAGACTACAAATGGGCGAACCGGGTCCTCCTTTGCAACGACGTTCCGAATAGTATCCACGTACAGCTTAATATAGTCTCCTTTGTAAAGGTTGAACTCCCCTTTGGTTCCGTACCTATCAGGGTATAAAACGCATTAGAAAATAAAAGTGAGTGTGCACAAAACTACCAGTTTCCTCTCAGCGCTGCTTCGTTTTCGTTATTGCCAGCCCAAACCAAAACGGAAGGATGCGACTTGAGTCGCCGAACTTGTTGTGTGATTTCTGTCTCAACGGTAGATAAGAACTCATCATTGGTGGGATACATTGAGCATGCAAACATGAAATCTTGCCAAATTAATATACCAAGTTGATCCGCTAACTAAGATTGAGTATTGTTATTAGAATACGTGAACACATGTGGCATTTCGTATGCACCTCATAAAACTCATCAAATTCGTAAATTCCACCACCCCATACCCGCAATGCGTTCATATTCGCATCCTTGGCGGAAGTTAAGAGTTCTGATAAATATTCTTTAGTAATCCTTTCGGGTAAGATATCGGCTGGGATCCAATTAGACCCTTTGAGAAATACCACTTGGTCGTTGATTTTAAAGCGAAAGTTACGACCTAGATCAGAACCTAGAGCGATTAATATTTTATCGAAATTGACCTCAAAATGCGAAGCCCAGATTTATCTTCGTACCCACGACAGTGAAATTGGTAAGGAAACTTTGGTCTAACTCAACCGTGCGAAACCCAAACGTTACGTTCTTGGCACTAACTTCGCTTCCGGACAGGAGTGACGCTTCTAAACGGTACAACCGCTGAGAACCATAGCCATTTGGCCACCAGGCTTGTACCTTGAATGTTATATTGTTAATTTTTGCTAAGGTTCCTACTTTTAACACCTTACGTCACTGGTTGACACATTGAATGTGAAGCGGGCAGTAGCTTGGTCCTTCTCATCAGCTACCAGACTCACTCGTTCGTATATGGAGCCAATGCCAACTAGGTTTAAGCTTAATACCGCGTCTAACTCGACAGTGGCTAACTCAAAGAAAACTTGAACGTCGACGGTCCAAACGTATGCAAGCTTAGGTTTGGTCGTTTGTACAGTGACATCTCTAATTACTGCCGTGTCGTACGCTTCAACGAATACTGGACGCCTAAGTCGAAACTTGATAATCGTTCTTACAAAAATAATAATAATGAAGTAAATAACTATACCAAATGCCCATAGTTGGGAAAGCGGGGCCCCAATCCCAGGAGAAGGATGCTTGCATCTTTCGGATGTGATTTGCATGACATTCTCCATGTTGGTTGGGTGACACACACGTCGGTGGTACTACATAATCCAACAGCTGCTTTTCATACTGTTCTTTTGCATACTTAACCGGTGAGCGAAAGGTTACTTTGATACTGTTGATACTGCCGGCCTATAGTCGAATAAGTGGGTTACTTCAAAAACAGAACTTCCGTGACAAAACTACGCAACCGAATTCAAAACGGGCTTGATATCCCAAACGTAGCGAACGAACATATTATTGCTTTGACCAATGAGCTCATTGTTGACGCGAACTTCGCTTGCAGTATCCAAACCATGGAAAACAAGCTTCACACGCTGCTTTTCTAGGGCCTCGTCGGGCACTGCATGCAAAATAAAATATTACAACTAGCATGGAATTTTACAAGGGAATGCTTCCTTACGAATTAATTCTGTGCTATACTCCCAGTTTTCCAGAGCTACCCAGCGATATTCGACATCGTTATAGCGGTAATACAGAGAACCGTTTTCAAATACGCCGGCGTTTTCCAAGTCGCTGTATATACTGCCCGGAACTACGGCAGGAATCGCTGAGAAATCTTTTAAATATTACGTTAGATCAACGTACTATACATAACGAAAGAATCAATGTTTGCTATTACTTGCATTGTAGACAACCCAGTCTCCTTTACCACTGCCACTTCCTACGTCAATAAGCACCTGCGGACCAGTGGTCAAAACTGCACGAATTACGAATAGTAAGCCCAGCAGTGGCCACATTCTAGAAAAAGGCAGCAATTCAGAACACATTAACCTGCTTCGTACTATGACAAGATGGAAATGGCACACCTGATACCCAATTTATAGCTTTCAGCTTGGCTAGCTGCCTATCACCGTATGACTAGAAAATTGCTCCGCATAAGATGAAGACTTCCCAATGAAAAAAATGATAACGGTGGACCAATCTAAACTTTTGGAATACCCAGCTTCACTCTTCTTTCCGACAATCAGTACGAAACACCTGATTGGTGAATCTGTGTATTTTACTAAGCATACCTTCATGATTACAAGAGATAACTCGAAAACAATACACTCCTTTCAGGTTGTAGCACTATCGGTTCGTAATCCAAGCTAAATAAGTGTTCCAGAAAAGAGCAACTACTTGTGCAACAAGCACTCGGTACTGCAACGGGAAAAAGTGGAAGTTGACCACTTGTACGGCAGGCCAAACCTAGCAAAAACACAGAAATATGACACAGCTCACATTTTTGGACAACGCGGCCTAACTATACCATCCAATTCGTTGAAAGGATTTCCCAATAATCCCGCTTAATTCGAGCTTTGATCTGTTCTAGGTTCTCGCCTTGTAATATGCCCATGCCACCAAGAAAAATGATTAAAAAGCTCGGCGAGAAAACGAGTTGATCCGTGGCTACTCGCTTCAACACTCCTGCGAAACCGGGCGTTGTAATTCGGTGTTGCAAAACTCCGTACCAAACTTTAAGCGTAGGTCCCTAATGACAATTTATCACATGGCTGTCTTACAATCTGTAGGCAAACTATCTTACGGCAATGAAGAGTCCAAAGCTAGCGAACTTTGCACTACGCATCCAATCAATTTTCTTAACCGGCGCCTTTTCTACACCAACCTGAGCTATGACATCTCCTGCAGCCATGAGAACAGCTACAAGAAAAACAATATTAAAACTAATAGCGTGCGGCGATCGATAAGCATTACCTTACCCGTCTGAATAGCTTGTGTTTTCATAGGATAGTTCTGGAGGCACCTATTGTACCACTTCCAAACGGCTGCCATTTTTATCGGTTTAGCAACAAAATTGCTGATATTTACGGCAACGCTAAAACTTCACTGGAGGAGCTGTCCTTCAACACCATGTGCAACTTTAATAGCTTACTCGGTTATAAATATTCTACAGTTATTCCTTTTGTCTATCAAACTAGCGAAGCAAAACCGCTGAGAATAGCTTCTCTACTGTTAGACTTCTTTCGCCACAACTGTCTATCGGAACTTAAGACTCAATTCCAAGAAAAAATAGCGGTACCTGACCGAAAGAAGGAATTCTCCAATGGCCAATTCCAAACCAACGTTGCACTTATAGAGGTTTTGTAGTAATAGTGACTTTTTTAACCTAGGCAGTGTGTCCTATGTATTTTAAATTTGTCCGTTAAAACTGTATTTCAGTGTTCTTTAATCCTGAATTGGACGCATAACTGTGAAGTTTTCTCACATGGACCCACGTGCTTTTGTTTACAAAAGTTTTCGAATCGATACCATAGTTTGATCCAAGGACCAATCATGTCGCAGAGCGGAACTTATAGCAGCTCAAGTTTCAGCGGCAAAAGCGGGCTGATGCGCTCAGGGCAAATACAAAAGCGGCACCCCTTGGCAAGGTCCCGTGATAGCGTCGTTTGATATTCCAAATCTTTTATTGAACAACGTTAGTCAATTTATTTCGGCCGATCAAGTAGCGGACTGCATCTATTACCAGACAAATTGTCGATGTAAACCAGACCCTTTATCCTCAAAATTCGGGCAAAATCAATTAACCTTTTCGAACTGTAAAAATATTCTGTGGAAAGGAACTTTGAAAATCATTAATTGCCCTCGTTTTAGCTATATGAGCTAAAAACGCACATTTACAAGCTTTCGTAGAAGCTTGTTCAAATCCCGGTATTAAGCTGCGAGCGAATGGGAGGAGCAATAGGAGCTGGTGGGTGTGGATACTGCTGGCTGTGCGCAGCGCGTTTTGTCTAGATTCCACAACAACTAAGTTTCCCAGACCAAGCTTTTTCTCTATCCTGACAAAAGTTCAGTCCCGAATTAAAAATACGACTCTTCCTTGCCAGTGTTTTCAAGCCAAAGGTTTATTGGTGGTTTAAGCGCCGTACCAACAAATTTCGAACGCGTGAAATTGGTGTTTACGACCCTTATTTTACTTGCGCGTTTGCTGTGTTATGCAGGAATTATTGAACAGTTCTCTGTGTTCGATTCCGTCGAGTTAGCCCAATTGTTTAAGTCGTTTGGGCCACTGGTGATTCCGCTAACCTATAACAGCCCCACCCGGGTTTGCGCTACTGTTTACAAATGGATTCTAATCAGGTATTCAGGGCCATCCAGAATCGCATAGACTTTGCCGTGTTTGTAAATGCACGTACCGTACGGCTTTTGCATAGCTTACCTTGAGAGCGTTGTACCGATCTCTCCGTGTACGTTTTCCTATTTCTGTGTGGGCG
This sequence comes from Triops cancriformis, assembly GCA_020615345.1. Taxonomy (NCBI): domain Eukaryota; kingdom Metazoa; phylum Arthropoda; class Branchiopoda; order Notostraca; family Triopsidae; genus Triops; species Triops cancriformis. The sequence continues at coordinate 32,695 of JAHZNP010000580.1, forward strand.
CGTCGCGGATTTCCTAGTTTGCGTTTTCTTTGTTTACAACTTGTTCTCACTAACAGTAAAGGTGAAAAACTCAGCACAATTATAACGACGCGACGGTTAGGTTGGTATAAGTTGCCTAGCAACTATATCAGTGCTTCCTCCGTTATCTTCAAATTATCTTCAAAGCCAGCCTTTCCTTTCAATTTTTATAGTTGAATGACATATCCTCATAGTAGTTCTTCTGTTTGTTCGTACCCAGGAGCAGCGTTCACGTCAGCCTTTAGACGATCTTTCACTGGACTTACCCTCCGCCAACAGCTATCAACCCGAAACAGGTGAGAATTTATCGTCAACCTATTCATAGAATCTTCGTTGTCGCATATTACCGTTTTGTTACCTGGAATTCGTCCATTATGTAATCTTTACGGTGTGAACTGTTTCCCTAATTCCAGTGGACTTTCCGAATAGCCCGAAGGACATCCGTTACCGTTTCGAGGAAATGGAAGAACTGGGAACATCGGACGTGACTTTACATGAGGACAGAGGTAAGCTTTAATTTCCGGTAATTTACTGCTCTGTTCGTATAATGACCGAGTCTCCTCCGCATACAACTTTTGAAAAGGCATTTCCCCGTTCTGTAAATGAATAGTAACTTGGGAAGGTTCTGTTTATTACTTTCGTCCTACGTGCAGTACGTTCTGTCGTGAGAGGAAGCAACCACGAAGTTTAACGATAAACCACATAGATTTGTAAAGAGTTGTTAAACGTAGCCACAAAATCGTCCGTGAGCATAAGACTCTCTTTTCCGTAGGCGGTGTACAGGTCTGGGACGAAGGCGACCAAGACATCGAGGCCATGATTACGTATGGCACGATGTATTGGAAAAAAGGTAGGCTACGGTTTTAGAGTAGAAGTAGGAATTTGCGCCGTTGCACGTTTCAAATACAGCCATCGGAACCGCTACAGTTTTTATTTGTTTATTCGATATGCCTGGTTTGACAGCATGATTATGCTAGTGTCTTGTTTGTAACTAGCTTTTTTATGTTTCTTTTTTGTTTTGTTTTTTTCCTCCTTTTCTGTTCGCGCATCTTGCAATATTTAATGTATGGCTCCCAGAGGAAGATTGCCAAAGTGGCAGCGATTTGGAAGATTACTTTGAAGATTACCATTTGCCGCTCACCCACCAAACGGTGATGTCCAGTCGGCGAAGTTTTCGGAGAAAAATTGAAGTAGTGGACATTGGGGACCCTGACGCGGAACGAATTGAAGGAATCGTGAAAGCAGGCCAGTTATATCGACACGGCAGTATTCGCAGAAAAATAATTCCGTTACCGTCCGACTTTTCAACCATTCCTGAGAAACCAGCGAGTAGTCCAGATTCGAGTAATACTTCGGTCAACGCACATTTCCTCGACGAAGCCCACTCTGAGAAGAGAAGTAGTGCAAATAACACCATGGTGACGTTAGTCAGCTTCGCTTTACCTGAGTCGCGTTCAACATCAACTCCCAAGCATGGTCATACTCTTCCTTTACGGCACTTTGATTCACTTAACGATCGTTCAACGGAATCCCAGACAGACCACCCACAAGACCCGGAGTTTTGCGAAAACATGGCAGAGATTCCTCCCCTAGAAACGGCCACGTTGCAAAAGATCAAGGAGTGTTTAGATCGCGAGAAAATGAAAGACTTGTACAGTTTGGGCGCACGCCTACAGGACATCTTGACGCCCGCGGAAATCGAAGAACTTCTCTCCAACAGCGAGCGCTATACAGACGTTATCAATAACGACGTGGTGACGGCGCTGTCTCAATCATTGTTGAGGACAAGTAGTTCAGTTGTGAGTGTCAGCGAAGAAGCTTCAGGCCAACCTGCACTAAAACGAATTCCAGTCGGCACGATTGGGCTTGAAACTTCCTCGGGGTCCTTATCAGGTTCGGGTGTGTCATCCACAGGAATGGCAGAACGACCCGATCTGCTCCAAGCGCCTGAAGATACAGGTTTGGTTGTCTTTTGCATGTGCATGGGGAGCTAGTTTGGTTTTATGCTTAGATTCGGTAGCTAGTCTATTTTGTTTCTTCTTTTTCCTTCTTACAGGTTTACCTCAGGCGTGATATTGATTTATTTATTGAATCTAGAGCGACCGCAACAGTTACCGAGCAATCAGAAGAAGAAAAGGATTTCTGCGTTGTTGGAAGTATCTGACGATGTAACCAGCAGTCCCTCACCTGATGATCCCCACACTCCTGTTGACCACGGCCAATTTTCGTCAGCGCAGATTGGGCATTTGGACAAGTCAGAAGCGACGGAGTCAGCGGAGGCGGAAAGATTACAAATAGAGGGTTACCCGCAAACTCCTGACGAGCTGGAAACACCGGACGAACTCAATGAAGCTGTTGGGGAGCGTACGTGCTTTGTCTAGATTAGATCTCGTCAAACGTGCTGATTCACTCTTTCGAGCCATAATAGAATATCTGTTTACAGGCTTACCGCGCCCAGACTTGATCCCGGAAATATCTGCTGAAGAAGAGCTGAGAGAGGAACGTAGTTGGAGGAGTGTCGTCGTGGGAGGTTTACAGAAGAAAATTGATATGAAAGTCATTGAGCCGTACAAGAAAGTGAGTATTTAGTATGAAAGAAAAAATAAAAGTAAAAATAAATAATAGAAAAAATGAAGAACTAGAATAAAAGTAAAAAAAAGAATGGATTTTTTTAAAAGTAAGCAAGACAATTTATTTATTAAAAAGTTTATGACAGGTTCTATCCCACGGTGGTTACATCGGCTCAGGATGTCAGAATGCCATTATTATCTTCAGCGCCTGCTTCTTACCTGATCGCAGCCGAATCGATTATGACTACGTTATGGATCATCTATTCCTGTAAGATTTTCATATAGTATAAGATATCGAATTTTGAAATGTTTCTCTTCGCGCATTTTCAGTTACGTACTCACGACTTTGGATCAACTGGTAGCGGAAGATTATGTGCTAGTGTACTTACACGGAGCAACGCCTCGGGGTAGTCTTCCAATGTTCGGTTGGTTACGACGATGTTATCACATGATAGATCGTAGGCTACGGAAAAATTTGAAGTGCCTGTATCTAGTGCATCCCACTTTGTGGCTAAAAACCCTGGTACTCATGATCAAACCTTTTATTAGGTAAGATTTATTATTGTCATTGCCTTCTATGCCATACTGACTGTCACACTTCTTGCAGTTCAAAATTCAGTCGCAAAATCAAATTTGTCAGCAGTTTGGCGCAGCTTAGAGAAGTCTTACCAATGGATCAAGTGTGCATTCCCGATAGGGTTAAACAGTACGTATCTAAACTTTTTAGTAATTAACTTCTTGTATTTTGTTGTGTTACTAACCTTTTCATTCCTAACATTCCCATCGGAGGTATGACGACCTTCAACAAAGTTTGGAAAGCTTACTCTAGTAAGTTTTCTCCCGGTATTCTAAGCAAGTTTCGCACGGAAAAATTCACTTCGCTTAAAAAGATTAACGGATACTTGTAAGAAGTAGACTCCCGCTTTCGATAAATTCAGTTTGCATAATCGAAAAGAATTAAACGAAAATAAGTCCTGCATTGTAGTAGGGGTCTACATGAGCACAAAAAGTTGCATGCATGTGCCTTCACTAGAGGTTATCTTGCACCATTTATGGGTTCGCTTTCATTGTGCACGAGTCTGTCTTTTTTCTGGTATTTAATGCGAATTATTGCCTGTGATTCTTTCAGACTGGAGTTCACGATGATGATCCAAACAATGAAGAAAAAGAAAGGAGTCCGATGATCGTAGCATAGTAACTTTGTACTTCTAGATCTGTGCCTGTGATGTTTAACATGGTGGTTCGTTTAACAAACAAACAGTTAGAATGGGGTACATTTATCAACGCTGGAGAGTTATATCATTCTTCAGCAGGATACTTACATTCCTGTCAAACATTCCCATTCATTAGTCATTTTTTCTGGTTTACTGTATTTGCGTTGAATATGCGTAACTTATGTGTCGGTACATTCCGATTGTGGCATGGAATCTCCAGGTGTATTTCCTCTCACATTGGTGGCAATGAAAGTAATAAAATTCTGTGCGCTTAAGAAAAAAACTGTTCGTTATACATGTCGCTTATTGTGAACGTCATGCCATGGTGTTTCACATACCTTCGGAATGTCAGAAACTCGCGAAATTGTGTACCTTACGATCATTTGTCGCCAATGATGTGTCTGGGTTGAAAGCTATTTTATTGAACAAGTAAGCGAGTAACAAACGATACTCAAAGCCAGCTTTAAAATTCAGAATGGTAAGTTGTGCGTAATAATTTTCGAACGAAAATATAATCAAGAAATTCAAAAGCTAGTATATTGGAAAATGCGTTCGAGGAAAGCTAGTCAGTTGAGCAAAGGCCAAGGGCGTCGCGACGGAAGGGGGGGGGGGTAATCCCGAATAATTGGTCAGACCAGTCAGTAAAATTCTGACCGTCGTCGGTAAAAATTAGGAAATCGAAAGTGTTTTTAGATAGTAGATAAAGGTAACGTGCTAGTTTATTAACCGTTTCAATGCTATAATGGTCAATAAAAATTATAATAGTACAATCGGGTAAAATCCTCCCCTCCCCCCAGAACCCCTCGCGACGCCCCTAATGAAGGCCTTGTCGAATGAAATCGGCGAGGCTCTGTGTCTACAGCGTAGATTTCTCAATAGAATATTTAGCCTAGTACGAAGTGGCTTTTATTTTCTTTCAAGGCGCGAGCACATTTAAGGCCCTCACATGTTGTTTGGCACATCCAACTCTTGAAAAGTAAATTGAAAGTACCTCAGTATTCCCTGTTGTAACCTTACTTTACACTCTTATATTAGTCATGAAAATAAAGAAAGCAGTCAACGGCGACTCTAACCACGAAGTTTTACCCAGCACGGAGGTAGTGGAACAAGCACCACGGGAAGAAACGAAAGTCGCCAAAAGCAAAAAACCAAAACCAGCTAGCAAAGCCAATCGGATTGAAAAGCAGAAACAGAAGAAATTAAATGGAGTTCTCAATGAGAGTGTGAAACGCATTGCTGTTGATTTAAATTTGGCTGAATTGAAAGAGTTTCTGCAGGAGACTTCGCAAACTGTCTCGAACTTCACGCGAGTCTTACCTTCATCGGAAAGTCATACCGAAGATATTGATGGTAATTTCTAACGACATTTTAGTTGGAATTTTGTAACCTTTTCCAAAATAGATAAAGTAGCAGTATCCAAAAAGGCGACAGCTAGTGAAGATACGCCCGCAAATGGTGACGTTAAAGCGAACGGGAGAGCAGTAAACGTGGAGGAACTTCAGGAACGTTTAGCGTTGAAACTTTCCCAGTTTAAAGGTACTAAATGATTCATGGAGGTTATAGTGACATGGTTGTGACCGTTTCTCCTTACAGGAAGGAAACTTACTCATCCGGACAAGCAAGTGAAGACCAAACTCAAAAGGAAGTTGGATAGGCTTCAGAAGAAGAAGCAGAAAAGAGATAAGCAGAAAGCAAAGCAAAAGCTACAGAAGCCTACTGCCAAGCCTAAACCATCGTCAGAACAGAATGGCACGGCTCGAATTAAGACCGAAGAAGTTGAACAGCCTAAACAAGCCAAGCCAGTTTATAACAGCGAAGGGAAGATGGTGTTCAGCAAATTCGACTTCGGAGACAGCTCCGCCGCTGCAGCAGCGCCGGTGAAGGCTAAGATACCTAAAGACCCAAAGCAAGCGCTGGCCAAGTTGCAAAAGCAACAAGAACTCCTCGAAAAGTTAGAAACACAAGGCAAAGTAGAGAAGGTGAAGAAGATCAAGGAGAAGCAAGCATGGGAGCATGCGCTACAGCGTGCGGAAGGCAAGAAGGTAAAATATAAATTACTTTTTAAAAGTGCGTTTTAGCGTTGTTTTAATATTTTAATTTCCTAGGTGAAAGACAAACCCGAGCTACTAGCAAAGTCTATTAAGAAGAAGGAACAGCAAAAGAAGAAGAGCAAAAAACAGTGGGCTGAGCGAATTGAACAGCAGGAAAAGCAACAGCAAGATCGTCAAAACAAGAGGAAGGAAAACATTCAAGCGAAAAAGAAAGAAAAGAAAGAGAAGAAATTGAAGAAGCTGACGAAAAAGGGCAGATTCGTGCCTGGAGTTTAGGTTGTACAGAAATTGACAATAAAAGGCCTTTACCATAGCATTGCGTTTTACTCCGTGTGTGAAGTGTCTTCAGTGGATTTCTTTTTCGACTCCACGTGTTGACGGTTGAATTTGTTTACGAGTCTTATGAATACTGCCTCAAACAGATTTGGACATTTTTGTTGTTAAAATTCGCCATGCTTTCGCATATATCTAAAGGTTGGTGTATCCATTTGTACAAATTTCCTGCTACGTTAAACGGAGACTTCAAAAGAAAACAATTTAAGCCAGGAATACGAAAAGTACTATCAAAGGCAAAAAGGAACAAAGGCCAAAAAAAAAAATACTTCTGTAATAAAAACGTCAGACTAAGCCTTCTGAGAATGTTTTACTTCATTAAACTCTGAAAAGACTCAAGCCAGTGAGGTCAAACGCAAGCCGCGAAATTCGAAAGCCATGCAATCTAAGCGTTCTAACTCATTAAATTGACACCTAACATCAATATAGAAGTAACTTAGCCTTAACCGTTCAAAGAGACCCTTGTAATTGAAAGAAGATCCCTTTTTTACTCTTGGTAGTACATAAAGAGTGTCGCAATAAAATCTATATAAAAGTATGGCAGATACGTAGCTGGAAAGAGTATGTTAGAGCTAGCAGTCATTTTCCTAGGTAATGAACTAATGTTTCGTTTTATGTAGTTGTTTGTTCAGCAGTTGGGTCAACCAGAAAAGCGTACTTATTTTGGTGCGCCAACGAGCACGTTCCTTTCCGTTTACCCGTAAATATGATACCTTAACTATTTTACACCATACGGATAATAAGTGCATGAAGTGGGGTGATAATCGCGTCTATGCGCATACTATATTGCGCTAAAGAGTAACATTTTAGTATGCACAATGTACGAAGAACGCATACTGTGCGCATTAATTTTGGGTACTTTACATTTGTACTTTACAGTTGTGCTGCATTGCACTCAGCAATTTTTTTATGAAGTATTTCACGAAATTAATCCATGAAATGATTGTAGGAAATCAAATCTATCCTGAAGATTTTCAATATTTCTCATGAATGGGTACAAGAACCTACGGAGCTGGTAATTATTGTTCGTATTAGTTCATTTCATTGATTTTCAAAGTTATTTTCAGCCTTGGTTTATCTTGCGGCTGTCTTCGGAGTCCGATGCCAGGAAGATCATGTCCAGAACATTGTTGTTGCGGACATGTGTTGAGCTGTGGGCTGAAGGAACCTGTTTGGATAACGTTCATGAGCAGCTTAAAAGTTTACCACAAGAGTACATTGATTTGTATTTTTGCGAGCAACAATCTTTCCGAGTGCGAGTAGAGACGTTTAACAACAAGATAAGCCCATCGCAGAAAACTGAACGAGTAGAGGTGAAACCCAAATAACTATTGATGTGGGCTATATATTAAATGTGTTTTGTTTCAGTACTTTCGTTATTTGCCGTTGAAAGGACCAGTGAAGCTAAAAGACCCGGATGTGACTTTCTGTTATTTTGAATACTACGGCTTGGATCCCAACCGAATCCCAGAAAATCCGTTTAATTATTTTTTTGGCCGATGGGTATGCATCAAAACGCTTACACTTTTGCGGGAACTTTTTACGATTTCTTTCTGTAGATTGCGGATGGACAAAGACATCTTATCAGCGAACTATCCCTTAAGAAGCGGCATTTTATTGGTAATACGTCCATGGATGCACAGTTGTCATTAATCATGGCGAATAATGGGTGCGTTAAGCCCTGTGATATTGTGTTAGATCCTTTCGTCGGTACAGGTATTGAACTTGTCACTATAGGCACTATAGGCTTGAAAATCAACTACATTGCGATTCTGTCAGGTTCGATTTTGGTTGCTGCAGCACACTTCGGAGCTTACGTGTGTGGGACTGATATCGATTATTTAACGATACATGGTCGCTCCAAACCTACCCGAGCATATCAAGTTAGACTTTACATACATCGCGTGACGACATTTAACACGTGCACTTCTAGAGGGAACGTTCCACAAGCGAAAAGATAGTTCAGAACATGTGTCAGTACAATAAACAAAGTCAGTATCTAGACGTGTGCGTCGCAGACGCTTCTAGACCGTTATGGAGAGGGGAGTTTAAATTTGACGCCATCATAACTGATCGTGAGTGCACTACCCTATATTCTGTCTTTTCTCTATAATTAAAGTATTGCCATTATCTGTGCTCAGCTCCGTATGGCATTCGGGAATCAACGGAACGCGTAGGTGCAAGGCGACCGAGAAGTAAAATCCCGGAGGAACTAGTATCGGTCCATTATCCTTCTCGTATTGGTTACGATATGGGAGAAATTTTCCGTGACCTACTAAATTTTTCTGCCGAATCTTTGCGGCTAGGAGGACGTCTTGTATTTTGGATACCGGTGTATAAGTATGTTCTATTGCCAGTGTCGATCTATTTATGTTGATTATTTGTAAAAAAATATGTCGATTCTAAACTTGCATATTTTATGTAGTGCTGAATACTCGGAAGATAGACTGCCATCTCATCCTTGTCTTCGGTTGGTTGGAAATAGCGAGCAGATCCTTAACTCTCATACAAGTCGGCGACTCGTGACGATGGAAAAAATTGAGGAGTTCAAACCTTATGTATTTGACTCTTACGCTTTACCATAGCTTACAAAATCTATTATTTCAGGAGAATGGCGACCATACGAAGGGTGCATTTGTATGTGACTCCTATTCGGCTTTTAGGGAAAAGTACTTTCAAAGTCCAGCCGATGTTCCCAAAAGTAAAAAAGATAAGTTACCCGCCGATCAGAAAAGACGCTGCCGAAGGGGACAAGGTGTTGAGCAATCACTGAGTGTAGAATCTTTGAAAATAAACAGTAATTCTTAGGAATTAAGAATAAGTCAAGAGGTGGTGAATGTCATTTTATAGATTTGTATACAATAATCGAGTTACACATGTCACTCGTGTCTGGCCAGCTTTAAAAACACCGTTTACATTAAACCAGATAATGGTAAATTCGAGAAAGGTCTCACCTAACGACCTACATTCAGTACTCAACTCGCAGTTCTATCTTTTATGAATAAGAGTAAAATCTAATTCATGTCAAATACTTTTCGAAGGAGCATTGTAGAAAAGGATTGTGAGTAATTTTCGATAGTTTTCAACTTAAATATGAAATAAAATGTTTGTAATTTGGATGTTTCTTGGCAAAAATGATAACTGTAAACATTTTAATGGTGAAAAACAGCCGAAGCTCTCTTAATTTACCAGCTCAGTAATCTTATGCATCTCCTTGGGTTTTAAAATCAATCCGCGCCAAAAATGTTAGCAGCTTTTTTTCAGCTGACGGTACCTGGGTATCTCACTCCCCAGATGGCATAAGAGATCGAAAACAAACCAGCCAATCTTGTGTTTACAAGTGCATTTCTCGGGAAGATGAAAATACTTACCGTATTAATAATCGCCTCGCTGGTTGTTTTTGTGTCGTCGACGATATCCAGGTCGGATAAAAAGAAGAAAGCAGCATCGAAAGATGCCATCGAGAAGGTAAGATGCTAAACTTTTTTTAATACTCCTAAACTTTACTGTACCGGGTTTTTCATTTCGCAAATTTGCACTATAGCACAGTAGAAGTCGACGGGGACACTAACGTATCGTATCACTAACGATTCGTAACCAAAACAGCCCAGCCTTAGCACTGTAAATATACTATTACCCGGACTCTGTGGGAATAACTCAGAACGAAGATTTAATCGTACAATATCTACGACAACACCGTTTTATATTCCACTATTTAGAGAGATTTAATATTTAGATTTAATATTTAGGTTAGGTTCAGTTAGGGTAGGTTAATTTCAATTAGGTTGGGATCATTAGGGTAGTTCCAAATAGTTAGGAGCACTTTAGACTATAGATGGCGATTTTGCTCTGTAGTCCGGATAATAGAATATTAACAGTGCTGAAGTTGGACTGTTTTGGTCAAGGGGTGGGCTGTTTATGGGATTGGGCTGTTTTGGGCTAGGTGGGCTGTTTTGACTTCTGGGCTGGTTCTACCAGGCCCCCACCTTTCACCAGCTTTCACTAACCTTTTACTATTCTTAGCACTGGCCATTTTAGGAATACAATAGTAAAAGTTTAGTGAAAAGTGACCTGTTATGAATCGTCTGTGATACGAATCCTCTCTTACCTGAAGCCCACTTACCCGACATGTGACCAATGGGAAATAAACCAAAAGCCTTACTATTTACAGAGCCTATAAAATTAAATGTATAGATTGTAAAAAAGATTTGACATGTATTCAATTATGTTATACGTAAATACCAGGGATGTTATCAAGACCGACTTTATCGAGACCGAGACAAGACCAAGACCAGAAGAAACTTCCAGAGACCGAGACAATACCAAGACCGCAAGTTTGGAGACCAAGACCAAGACAATAGTGATAAAAAACCATCAAGACCAAAGACCGGTCTCGAGACCAAGACCGGTCTCGAAATTCTAATCTGTTTCGCACTTGTTTTTGACAAGAAAAAACTACAGATGTTTAGCCTAAATAAAATTGGTAGCTTAGACCCAGCCTTCAGCAGAAAATTAAATTTGCATTTGTATGAACTGAACAAAGCTTACAAAAGTAGAAGTCGTGCCAGAAGTATCTCGAAAATCTTTCTGAGTTGCACAAAACTTGCACGTCGCCACCCATTTTTGCCGTGTCACAATAGTGCAAGTCTTTAAAACCGAATTCAATGACAGCGGGAACTTTTGCTGGAACAATCTTGCGCTCCATTTCCGATTGGCATTCAATTAGAACTAAACATTATCAATACGTTGAATGTTTTGTTTATAGTAGTGAAAGGAGGCACATTTGAAGACAGTTCCACAGAATTCCGCGAAAGTAGCTTTCACAGCATAGCTCTAACTCCGTTCAAAATGAACGATTAGAACGAATAGGATTAGAAAGATAGAAAGGGCCACTTGGACATTGCAAAACGGAACTAAATTAATTTGAAACTACAGCGAGTTCCGCTTACATAAGCGTTTCATTCAACGTTTAAAATCGAGACCAAGGCATCGATACCAAGACCAAGACTGGGGTATTTTTTAAGACCAAGACCGACACCAAGATCAGAAGAAAAAATCAAGACCGAGACCGAGACCTAGATGGCCTCGAGACCGGTCTTAAGACCAAGACCAGGTCTCGAGACCACAACCCTGGTAAATACTTAGTAAACCATTGCCTATTTAGTTAAGAAATCAGTAGTGTTTACTTTCTCTGTTTCACAGCCTATTGTCCTTCATTTTTTCGACCTTAAATTCATTACGTGTGTTTTATTTATTTTTTCACAAAAATAGCCGATAAAAGCGGGATCGGATAACAAAGTATCGACTGTAGAGAACTGAATGTTCTGTTGACCTGGAACACTGATGCCGTGTGATACCGCACTGATACAACTCGTATACTTTTAGGTTGGGCCTGATACCTTGAACGTCTATGAGAAAAAACTGGTTACCGAAGATGTCACGGCACTTGGCATACTACAACAATGCCAATCCTATTTCAAAGACACACAGCGCAGGAATATAAATCAGACCACACTTGGCTACGTAACTCCTGTATGTAAGCGTAGAATTATCATAAATATTTTCCATCTGTAACAGCGGATGTCCTTAGTGGAATAATCATGGCTACGACACTGCGAAATGGTTCGCACAGAAATTCAGTCTTATTTCGCCCGTTTGGCTACAAGTTCGACCCAATCCTGGGGGCAGTGGATACATCGTTACCGGTCTTCATGACGTTGACAATAACTGGATTTCAGATGTGAAGAAAAATAATAGCGACGTGAAAAGTAAAATTCTTGAACAGCCGGAGCAAATCTATTGCACCGAATTCTTACGCTTTTAAAACGTTTGTCGCCCATAGTTTTACCGCGAGTGCTTTTCGACGGATGGACAGGAGCTGATTTGGGGAAAGCTCTTACTGATTCCAGTGCGGCAAAGAAACTTGCTAAAACTATCACTAGCAGCTTAAAAGTAGAACACTTCTAAAATGAAATGGCAAATAGTTAACATGATTCTTGTGAAGACGCAGAAATTCGACGGTGCCGTGGTCGAAGTGTGGAGTCAGTTCGGTGGACAGATGGCAAATTTAGTATTGCCCTTTATAAAAACCATAGCACAATCCTTCAGAAAAGAGAACCTGCTTTATGTACTAGCTATACCACCGCCTATATATGCCAAGTAGAAACCATCATGCGAGATAAACAATTTCTAGTAAAATAACTAACGGTCTGTTAGAGATGTTCGTGGAATGATCACTGCTCAGAATGTTGAAGACTTGGCGAGTGTCGTCGATTACTTTTCATTAATGACTTATGACTACTCAAGCCCCGCTAGTCCAGGTTTGATAAATATAAAGTCTTATGTGTAATTATGAAAATGGTTTTCATTTCAGGACCCAACGCACCCTTACCGTGGGTTAAACGGTGCGTCGAAATGCTGGTTCCCGATTCTAAATCGAAATTAAGAAGGAAAATACTAGTGGGACTGAATTTTTACGGAAACGATTATACAATTAATGGCGGTGGGCCGATTACAGGTCCACAGTACTTGGACATTCTCAGATCACAACAGCAGCTGAAAATTTCTTGGGAAGCGAACTGGCAAGAACATTGGTTTGAGTACAGGTATGTGTCGCATATTTGCAAGTGCCAGAACTGAAATTGTTCCTGTTTGCGTAGATTGAATGGACGAAGGGTTGTCTTTTTTCCGACACCTCTGTCTATAAAGCAGAGGATTGACCTAGCGGAGGAATTAGGCACAGGAATTTCAATCTGGGAACTTGGTCAAGGCTTGGATTGCTTTTTTGATCTCTTATAAAGGCCACAAAACGGATGTAAAAATATACGTAGAACGTCTCATTATTCCCTTCGCCGTTATTTATATCAAGTTTTTTATTGGATCCAGAAACAAGCTACGCAGAAATCGACTGCTGCTATTGTATAATGTAACAGCCACTTGTTTTGTAGTGTGAAGTGTTGAGACACACAACAATGATGTTTTGTATTTAAACCACAAGAGCGTCAGAAAACAACGCATAGGAAGCTACGTGGAAACCGCATGTGGTGAAAATCGCACAAATTCCGTCCATCAAGGTTTTACAACCCTTTTCCCATTACTGGGGTCGTGAATTGAGCAAGTTACAAATGGATCATCCGTTAACCCTCTCTTGTACGGAAAGTTCCGTCAATAAAAACTGCACATTTTAGGTTTGATTTATAGAACTGCATTTAAAGTTTACATAAGCTTGTGCCACTTCTTTCGGTAGGCTCCCAAGATGGACATAATTATTGATCGTTGTATAAATTGTAAATGGATATGGCCTAGCTTTAGAGATTTAAAGCTTATACAGTATGTAAGCATGTTTCAGGATATGGTAACCGCAATCTCCCACTTCACTGAAAATATCGCGAACTTCGCTGGAAGAAGAAATCTCGGGATACATTTGTAGGCCTCCCGCGTTTCTTTCTTACCACGCTACACTGCTAGAGGGAGAAAGAAGGCAGGTCTCGGCTTGTAGGCTACCTCTAGACTGGGTTGAGTGAAGCCGAGCTTAGCATGGCGTCAAAGAAAAGCGAGCCTCCGAAAAAGAAATTGAAACAAAGTGAAGTGGTGTCTAGTAATTCACTTAGCCGTGCAGTAAATAATGGCAGCAGTTCTGCTGGAAATTTAGCCTTGGAAGAAAAACGTAAAAAAGTAAGCCTGAAACTGGGAATAATTACGTTACTTAATTCTTGTGGATTTTGGATTTAAGTTTACTGCTTGACATTTGGTATACATTTCTAGCCTAATATTATTTTGTTCGGAGCCTGTTTTCTGCAACCGTTACGTAACAACAGTAATAGCTTGTTACTGTATTTTGTTTATTGTCAGTCTTCGTTATGTAATTCATCCTTGCGCCCTCAGTAGAATTAGGCCGCGAAATCATTCGCGGTTAAACCTGCGTTACGTAACCCAAGATTGCTAGTAAACTAATGTACTCGTGTATTATGTTCTATGTATGCAGTAATTCGAGGTACGTTGTGAACTAGTTTAGCTCAAATACTTTTTATTTATGAATTTAAAACATCGGAATTCTTTATGGGCTTCACGTGTCCCTACCCTGCAAGTCACAGCTCACGTGTCCGGCCATGCCGAACAAGAACTCACGTGTCTCATCTCGCAAGACAGAAGAGTAGACCCGAGACCACGGTAGCTTCCACGAATATTTTTCTTTGAAGCACTTTCTTTTTATTAATAAAGCCTGTTAAGTACCGGAATCAGATCCGAAGAAGAATCGGTCTGTAGCACAATTCTTTGTATAATTTGAAATTCCAGGAGGATATTGTTGCTGTCGAGCACTAGCTAGTTGACTATTACTCAGTTGACTTATTTCTGAAGGATATATACTTATAATCTTCATTTATTTTACTTTTGGCAATTATTTTAGTATCCTACTAGTCAGTAGCTCTACGTATGTAGAAGCGTCCAAGTGACTCATTTTGAATTTTCTTTCGTTTGTTCCGTCGTTAGGCAGGATCGACCGTGGCAGATTTTCCATTTAATAAGAAGCGATGTCGCATGTTGACACAAAGCAAAGAAGTACCGGATGCCGTTCGCTGTGTCCTGTACTGGATGTCACGCGATCAGCGAGTGCAAGGTAGCAGATACAAACATTTACCAAAAATAACGCCCTGTATAAATTCCTTATTTATTTTAGATAACTGGGCATTCCTTTTTGCGCAGCGGCTAGCTCTCAAATATAAAGTTCCGTTACACGCCTGCTTTTGCTTGGCACCTACCTTCCTTGGCGCAACCATTCGACATTACATGTTTATGATCAAAGGTAACTTGCACATAAAACCCGATTATTGGTTCAAACGTTTGCGCATTAGGTCTGAAAGAAGTCGAAGCCGAGTGCCGACAGTTGGACATTAACTTCCATTTACTAAGCGGCGATGCCGGAGAAGAAGTTCCTCGATTAGTTCGCAAACTCGACGTAGGAACTTTGGTCACCGACTTTTCGCCATTGAGAGTTTCCCAAGGATGGGTCGAGTCTATCAAGAAAGCCTTACCCTCTACTGTACCATTTTGCCAAGTAAGAAACTCGCGAAACATTCCTGCGCAGATTTTTCATGTTTTCGTGACTTAGGTTGATGCTCATAATGTAGTTCCGTGCTGGGTTGCGTCCGACAAGCAGGAAGTTGGAGCACGGACCATACGTAAGAAGATACACGATAAACTTGATGAATATTTGACTGAATTCCCTCTGCTTGCCAAACACCTGTATCCATCAACTTCATCTGAAGTAATCGATATTTTTTCTCTAATGTCTGAATTAAGCAATTGTAATTGTTATTAGCCAGTGGATTGGGATAAAGCCGTCAAAACTTTGAAAGTGAACATGAATGTTGGTGAGGTAAATTGGGCTGTACCGGGTACATCTGGCGGTTTAGAGGTACTAGCAAAGTTTTGTGAGCAACGTCTAAAACTTTTTGCTGATAAAAGGAATGACCCCAACGTGAAAGCTTGTAGCGGTCTTTCTCCCTGGCTTCACTATGGTACACAAAAATTCACGGTCACCTCGCACTAAAGAACTTTTGAATCTAGGCCAGATCTCGGCACAGCGTTGTATACTAACTGTTAAAGAGTACGCTAAACACAAAGAAGGTATAGCTGGTTTCGTGGAAGAAGCGCTCGTAAGACGAGAATTGTCAGAAAACTTTTGTTTTTACAATCCCAACTATGACACCATCAACGGAGCGAGCGCATGGGCTCAGAAAACTTTGAACGACCATAAGTAGATGCTCCTAGTTAATATGATTATGGGCTTTATTTTTTATATAT